>CABFOQ010037219.1:0-11336 GCA_900660455.1 Gephyroberyx darwinii | reverse complement strand
AAGATCCATATGAGACTCACGGTGAGGCGCAAGCGCAGCTGTGTAAGGATGGCCAGGTAGCGGATGGCGTGGCACACGTACAGGTAGCGCTCCAGCGCCATGCAGGTGATGGTGATGAGGCTGGAGAAGATGGTGGTGGACCCCACGAAGTACTGGACATGGCACCAGGCGTTGAACCCCATCGTCCGTCTGTGGACCAGGGAGTGGATGATCGGCGGACCGAAGGTGACAGTCTGGATGAGGTCGCTCAGGATGAGGTTCTTGAGGAGGGCGAAGCGCGGCTGCCAGGAGAGTTCTTCGGACCGTCCGAGTCCGAACAGAGTAAACCCGTTCGCCACCAAGGACAGGACAGTCAGCGCCACAAAAAAGCATATCATCACCGGCACTGCTTGATCGTTGGGGAGTATGTATTGAAAGAGGCAGCCTGCGGTGTCCAACTGGCCAGTGATGCCCAGGTTGGTGCGGTTCCCCGCGCGGAGCCAGGCGCACTGATCGGTGATGTTGTGCGCCTCTGCGGTCATGACGGGTATGCTGATGGCATTCTGCCAGACGATGTGATTCTTGGCCGTGCTTTAGTCCCCCCCCCACATACACACACCTCTCTCGCACCTATGCCTCCTATTCTACACAGACAAATAAACTGACCATGCACATATTTATTTTAAAGATTAACATCTGCTTTGACGACTTTTACTGTGTTGGGCAAAGTTGATAAACTTTGAATCACCACATAATAGTATTTTAATACACTACTGCACTATTTAAACTCTTCTTCTAACATGTGAATCCTTGTGTCAGGAGATCTCAGTCAAGCTGTTGAGAGGTCGACAGACTGACCTCCAGTGGTTCAGACTGGTAATTGCAGTCCATAGGTCAGGGTCCAGTAGGTCTGAGCTTGGATTTATACTGAGGTCTGAATTTATCACCAATGACCCAGTATATGACACAAGGTTTATCTTTTCCTTGCTGTCTAAAGAGGGAGTGGAGACGCTTCTGACACATCTCAAGTAAGATCTGAACATTTTAGGCTGGATGATGGACTCTCACAGATGGCATGTTTCACTTGGATAAAAACTCCAAGGAAAAAAATGCCTGTCAGCACTTCCCAAAGAGTTGCCCAGTGTAACACCGCCTTAGGGAAACTGGGCATTAAAGAGTATGAAGGGGAGATAAAGGGAACAGGGAGGGAATGGAACAGGACACGAAGAAGAAGAAGAGGGGCAAAGAGGCGGGTGGAGGGGGAGTGAGGGATCAACAGAAATGGGGGGAGTTGAAGGCTGGAGGGGGAGGAGTGATGGCATGCCTCCAGCCTTATTTAGGGTGGAACATCATGTGGTAGGGTGTCCAGCTGCTCCCCTGGGGAATGTCCAGGAATAGAAGGAGGAAAAGCGAAGGGAGAAAGGAAGCGAGGGAGAAGAAGATCGGGAGAGCTAGGAATAAAAGAGAAAATGGAGAGAGAATAAAAGAGTGAGTGAATGGAGGCTGTCGTCAGTTATTTCGCTTGCATTGTGTATTTCTTTAGCTGCCTTCCTTACTGCTCTCAATGCCTCTGTAGGTATCTCTTTCAACCCAGCTGAGCCCCCCCATTTGCTCTTCTGCCATTAGTTTCCCCTATGTTAACACCCAATCCTCCCCCTCTCCTCTCTCTCTTTCTCTCTCTCCCCAAACCTCTTCTCACCCGTCTACCCCCCTTTCTCGCCCCCAACGAGAGGAGGAACGCTGCTGAAAATTTGAGCCATGCAGGGCATCAGCTGGTGCTGTCAGTCAGGCACCGGCTGGACATTTGATGAAGCCGGGGTGAAATCAGGAGCTATGAGGGCAGCATGGACGTTGAACTGTCACTCTGGCCATCAGGGAAGGAAGGGGTGATGACTGACAGAAGTAAGAGTAGGGAGGAAGAGATGGAGGAGAAGAAACAGGGGGGATGAGAAGAGGGGATTTTACAAAAATGGGGGCAAAAGAGGAGTGTGTTCGAGAGGAGAAGGGTTAAAAAGAGTGGAGGAGGAGGGATGGGGGAGTAACACAGAGGTTGGGTGAGACAAGACAAAGTTGAGTAAGATGAGAAGAGTTTGGGTGGAACAAGATTAGGTCAGGTGAGGTAAGATGCGGTTGGGTGACGCAGGATGAGGTTGGGTAAGAGGAGATGAGATTTGGTGAGATGAGAAGAGATGAGTGAGAGAACACAAGGTTGGGTAGGACGAGATTCGGTTTGGTGAGATGAGGTTGGCCAAGACAAGATGAGCTTGGGTGAGACGGGAGGAGGTTGACTGAGAAAAGACAAGGTTGGTTGAGAGGAGTCGAGGTTGGGTGAGACAAGACGAGGTTAGGTGAGAAAAAACAAGATCTGGGGAGAAAAGGCGAGGTTGGGTGACACAAGATCAGGTTGGGTGAGAGCAAAGGACAGGGTGAGAAAGGAAGAGAAGAAGGGGAGATTAGGAGAGGGGGGAGGGTAACGGTCTTCAAGAAAGGGTCGCCAGGTGTTTTCAAATTGAAGCCCTTTAAAGAGAACTTAAGAAAATATAGGACATCCTTGATCCACCTATTATGGGATGTGGGACGTCTCGCTAAGAGTGAGGAAAATGGTAGCAGTCCACGGTGACGAGCGAGTTGGGGTCAAAGGTTAAACCATAGATCTCCCCATAAGTGTCAATACAAGTGTCAATACACGCGCCGAACGCATTTTTTAAAATCGTGAATATGTACGATAACTTGTGAAGCGTGCACATTTTTGAAAATTTGACATCTTAGCTACACATATACATTTAATTACACACATTTACCTGAACCACATATGTGGCACAAGCGGTTTTCCTGCTACAGGTGAGCAAAGAAAACGCACGGAAGTGGAATAATAATAATAAACCGGTCGAATTACAACACTAAACATAAGAAATATGAAAGAATATAAGGGATATAAAGAATATTAACATATGCCTCCACGCAGCAAAACATCTTTCATGAGAGATCTGGCCAAGACAAACACAGAAGTTGCAGACAAGTAACATACACCAAAAAATACAATTAAAATCACATGGAGGTAAATGCAAAGTCAAAATTGATTATGTGAGCGGTCAAAGGGCAGTAGCTCAAATATGAGACCACCAGAATCAGGAAGAAAACCTAAATAGATCACGACATTAAAGAATTCCTACTATTACTCTGCAGGAAGATCCTTCATTCATGCCTCATGTTCATGTTTGCCAAGTGATTCTGCTTCTGTACACACTGCTTCCAGTGTAAACATGAAAAGCATTTTCAGAATGAAGCATCCACCCATTGATAAAGGTGACTACTCTTACACAATGACCAATAGCACAACATTCACATGAATTATGGTGTTTCTTTAAAGGATCAATATATATTTGAGATATTGAATGATCAACTTCAAGCAACGATTTTCATTCAGCAAAGTGAGCAGCACTTTGGAAATGAACTCTTCATATTGGTAGCACATCACTTCAGTACATGCCAGTAACATTGTGCCCATAGGTTCAGTCAGTACTCATTTCATGAACAGTAAACAGACGGTGATTGATTGTAACCGTTGCTCTTGAGGTTCAGTGTCAGTGTTTATCTTCTGCCACCTGTGAATGTCTTTATGAGAGTTGTTTGCAATTCACATGCTATACGCACACAGTATATGTACAGTACGTGTCAGTGTGGCTTTGTGTGAATGTATATGCGTTTTAAAATAAAAGTGTTGTCATTTCTCTGTCATATTTCAAGATATTGTCATTTGTTTAAAAATAAATCTCAAAACAGGTGAAAGATTCTTCAACTGGTTTTAAGGAAAACGAGATTTTAAGGTTGAATACTAGACTAAATGACTCATTGAGATGGATATATTTTGCAGTGCACACACACGCACACACACACTGTATATAAGCCCATACACACTCACAAAAACAGTGCCCATGCACAAACCTGCGTGTGCGGGTAATGACCGCAGACCACTCCCACTCTGGACCTTGGGAATATTTATATTTGCAAAGCCAACGAAACTCTAGCGGTTCGAGGATTACAAGATGAAATGAGATCGGTCTTGTGGGAGAGGGATGCAGAGAGAGATTAGCAGCTGACAAGGTCATTCTCTCTGCAACAGGACACTAACCATACAACAGAAAATGAGAGAGACACAGAGACAGAAACAGAGATGGAGAAAAGCCCATTAGAGAGAGACAGAAACAGAAAAATAAACAAAGTGACAATGAAGCAATGACTCATTCTCTCATTTTAGGGTTTAGCAAATTGCTGGTAAAGTAAAATCTGTGACATTTCCATATAAATAAATGTATGTTTTGCTACTGTCTATTGGCATTTAATATACAACACAATAGTGATTCAACAGCGATAGGCACCATGAAAAGTGGTCCACCTACAGAGACTCATCAACAGAAAATCCAACGAGAAAGACGTCACAGTACTGGACGCACTGATTGATTAACAGGTGATCTCTGTGAAGAGCAGTGAGAAACACCACAGCAATGAGCGCTGGCTCTTCTACAGATGGTTTTAAAATATCATTGTTACACCGATTATTTCTTACTTAGCCTTAATGTGACGAGAGGACTGGCAGAAAAAAAACATCTCTGGATGACTAAAAGGTCTATGTTCTTACGTTAGATAATGCTAGTTGCCTACGTGCACTTACTAACATACTGTATGCTAACAAGTTAGCATCTGCACAGGACAGAGAAATCTACACAGAGAGACACATGAGATGAGTTTGATGGTTCTCCTGTCCTAACATGTAAAAGCCAAGTTGACCAACGAGCCAATTTTCAAAAATACTGCAGAAAAACACCTGCACTAAGTATCCCATGCAGTTAAACAACATCGTTGATTGATGTACTATGGGCTGGATGTCCTGCTTGTGGCTGTATGAGATTTTTCTTTTATGGCGAGAGAAAAGTGATGGGTCCATTTGCACACCTCTTAAGTTACAGATGTCACAAGTGCAAGGACAAGTCAGAGGCAGCGAGGACAGAGAGACAGGCAGATAGATGAGCTAACAGGTCGAGAGAGGGGTAGAGAATCTGTGTATGGAGGGGGTGTTAAGCTCTGTCCGCGTGCGCGTGTGTGACGTGCGCTTTGAAAGGGCTAAGTTGTGTGTGTGTGTGTGCTCAGGCGCATGCACACTGGGCAGTATGTGAAATCAAGAGAGTACATCTGCTGTGAGATGCCCGGTTGATCCCCCGCCAAAATAACCTCCTGCTGCCTAACGCCTGTGCTGTTCTTTTTTTTTTTTTTTAAATAAATGTCATTGAGCCGACAGCTCTTGTCCTTTATCTAAATATGGGGGATTGGAGAGTGCTCTACACAAGGGGATGTCCGGAGAGTTGATTGGCCGTCTCTTGTCCGAGGAGGGGTTCTTCTTGCCCAATCCTGATCATTTTCAGTAAAAGTGTGCTGGGATGTGAGGGTACTTATGGAAGGGGGTGACTGCCTGAACTGTGTATTAGAGAGACTTCATTCCCCAGCCATCTATCGTTCCCCCTGGTGTCTGTCGTGCAGCAGAGCCGGCCACCATGGTAAGAAAATGAAGAGGGAGACGGGAGGAGAGGGGAGACAAAAAGGAGGACGAAACTTGATTTGATGAAATGTTTGAGGATTTGCTTCTTTTTTTTTTTCATTCTCACTACTTTTTTTTTGGACGGATGAGGAAAACAGTTAAATGGCAGAAGATGGAGTTTATTAGCTGATGGACTTTCTGGTGCTTGTGGGCACACCTACACACACACACACACACACACACACGCTCAGCTGTGCAGCACAGCTGGAGTAAAATGGATTTCCATACAGGTGATGTTCAACTTGGAAGTTAATTTTATGTTACTGCTATCAAAGTGATGCTGGCTATAGACAGGAACATGAATATCCTGCTGACTGGTAACATGCTGTTGGAAACTATCTTACTTTGGTTTGTTGACAACCCCAAACTAATTACTTACTCCTCTTCGTTGTTTGTTTACAGGCAGTTCGCTTTTTATATAAACTCGATAGATTAGAGAGCGAGACGCCAAAGATACATGCATACATACATGGAGTTACTGCCTTTTCCGAGTGTCCTTACATAGGACATTCCCCTTCAGAAAATCCCTCTCAAATCCTCTCACCTTAAAAATAGCTTTAAAGTGAGCTAGTACATAACCAAGCATGTGGATTAGTTTGACCTTTGTCATTTCCAAGGGATTCATGTCTCAACACGGCTCTGACATCAACAATATTGTCTACATAGCATGGAAAGAGTGACAACAAATGCGCAACATTTAAAAGGGGATACCACTCAATTTAAGACTTCCTTCATGTTATGATCCAATCAAACAACGCTCCACTAAAAAGACGCTTGGTCGAAGCACTGGTGGTGATTCTTGCTGTTCCAAAAGTGACTATTGAACTCATTTCCAGTCCAAAGAAACAAAAAAACAAAGTGTGAAGAGAAATTTAAGATGCAAACTTATGATGTCACCAGGCATTAAGTCTGGAGATGATCTATAGAGAACGAACTGGGAAACATGGGAGGACTGGGAGGGCAATCAGTGGGTGTGAGGGTACTTTTGCTGGTTGAATAATGCTGTGGAGCCGTTGCATTGAAACTCTTACATGGAGCGGTGTTCCCCTTTAAGCAAGCGTGGCCAATTGGCAGGGCTTGAGCTGACATACACATGGATTCATTCTTCTTCATCTCTTACCTGACGTAAGTGGTGAAGGGGCGATACGTCTTTTCTCTTAAAGTGTCCTCTGGTTTCCTCTTGCACAACGGAGAGGGGTTGATGCCGAGGAGGTAGATAAATGGCATACCCCTCGAATTTAAGTGAAGCCAAAGGAGAACACCATTTTACTTTCGCAACATCCCCCATTGTTAAATATGATCCAATTTTGGTGACGGTCTTAGAGAGCCTCAATGTGCAACACATAGTTAAACCAAAGCTTTCCTGCGGCGATCTTCTGATCACTGTTCTGATGTGCATTGATCAGTAAAGAATAGGAGGTTCATTTAGATGATCGCTACCTTGCACATATACTTTTAAACTAAGAACCTTTCAGTGGTCATTCCCTCATACATCAGTTATTAACAACTTCACCTCTTCAGCCTCTTAACGAAAATAGCTTTTACACTATATGAAAAGTTAAAGTATAAAAGAATAAAATGGGCAACACTGGCCAAGAGGTTGCCTCACCATTGTTGCTTAGGGACATTTTATTGCCAGGAAAGTTTTGACGATGTGTCTCACTTTGTTAGCAGCTGCTGAGTCTGTTGATCTACTTATAGTTAATGCATGTTAGCTACAACGTTGGGATGTACTGTGATCATTGTGTCTGCTTATGTCTTCTTGTATGTGTGTGTTTTTTTTGTATGTCCGTCTTCACGATGGTTCAAAACAGAGCCATGGATGTAAACTTTCTCAAAATTGTCCATAACTCCTTGACAGTTTGTCTCATCATCACGAAACCTGGTAGCTATGTTGAGGACAGTCATGCGGCGATGTCTGGATACGCATTTTAAAATCAACACATAGGGGGCGCCACAAATGTCTTAGCTTTCTCTCTTTCAGATGTAATAGCTCTAGTGAGCCATGGTGCCTTGTGGGGTCTGGTGAACTTCATAACGGAGCAAAAAACTGCAATATCTTTTTTTTTGGTGTAGTGGTATGGCAGTGTAGCGGCAGCTAGGGGGCTGTAGGGGGCTGCAACTGGGTACTGATTGGGACAAAAACACATGTATATTCAAGAACGACACCAAGGCCAATTTTGGAACGGTTAAAAACCTATGTTTCAGCTAACAGGCCTTCATCATCATCATCATCATCATCATCATCATCATATATATCTTGAATATAACATTAAAATGTCTTCAGCTGATACAAGTGATCATTCCTCTCCCTCTTCCTCCTCTCCTTCCATTCCTCCGTCACATCCCTCCCCACCTATTTTCATTCGGCCCTCAAGCCCACTGACGCCCAAAGCGATGCCCGCTCCTTCCTGACCGAGGAGATGGTGACAGGTCAGTATTTGAGTCTGCACTCTTTCCAACTGAGCAATTCACCTGGTGGATTTCTCTTGCTGAAATTTCTGTGATTTCCTTCTGTTTGTAAGGAGTCAAGTGGAGGTTTTTTTTTATTGATTTGGTTTGAACTAGCAGCTGGAAATGGCTCTATGATGGCATACAGTAAGCACTAATGGCATTGATTTTTTTTTGCTTGGGAAACCTGAGAAACCCCAGGAAAACCTTTCAGATAGTATTACATTCATCCACATACAGTCATTCAATTATTTTCTTATTGATTTTCCTCAGTTTTGAAGTTGTCCCTCTACCTCCAGAGTTCAAAGCCGCCTTCGACATGTTCGACACCGACGGTGGCGGTGATATCAGCACCAAGGAGTTGGGTACCGTGATGAGGATGCTGGGCCAGAACCCATCAAGAGAGGAGTTGGACGCCATCATTGAGGAGGTCGATGAGGATGGTGAGATCTCAATCAAAAACATGGGACTGCCCTGCTGAAAGGAGCTTAGGCCAGTAAAGTTGAGTGAAGGGAAGAAAGTTGCCACCCTGGACCTTTTTTGGACATCACTATTGTTCGCTGGAATGAGCACCCTGGCAGTAGTTCTTTTCATTTCACCTCACCGATATACTTGTAAAGAGCACTTTATTGCACTTGAGTGGCAAATGTCAGAACAATTTGTGATATAAAGGCAGGAAATTATACACTGGTTCATAATTGGTTCCCTTTACACAATGCACATTGAAGTAAGTGCAAAGCCCTTGATCACAATCTCCTCAGTATAGCCTGTGAGCTCTTACCTGCCTTATTCACACATTTCAGACACAGCACTGAGCACCGTACTTCACATTTATCAACTGGTTGGTGGTAGGTGCACATGGAATTAAAGGAAAAATCCACCCTGAAACACTGTAATTCAGTTAAAAAAACAGCTACTGGCAATTAACCTTCTGGATCCATTTAGCTGTATGTGTTGTTCCTGTGGGTAACTGGCCAAACATAGATGATGTGGCATCTAGATTGAGATATTTCCAGTGTAGCTCCAGTGGATTTTTCAGTTATTTTTCAGAATGTCAAGTTTTGCCCTTTACCGCCTTGACTGGAAACTCGACTGAAGCACTCTCAAACTCACTCTCGTGGGAATCAGGATGCTGTGCATGTTTCTTCCTCCTCACTCACCTCCCGCTTTCTCCCTCCTCTCACCTCTTACGTCCTCAGGCAGCGGTACCATCGACTTTGAGGAGTTCTTGGTCATGATGGTGCAACTGTTAAAGGAGGACCAGGATGGAAAGACCGAGGAAGAGCTATCAGAATGCTTCCGCATTTTCGACAAGTAGGATGCAAATACCACTTCACATGTTTCAGTGGTATAATGTTGTAGCTGAATTTAAGGACAATATAGTAAACGTTGTATGACCCTTGGGCTTACAAACGTCTTTGAAAACCCTTTATATATGTGATATATATGTGTATGTGCATATATGTGTATGGCCCTTATGGCATATAGTGAGTTTTTACCAACATGAACTTTCTTCCAAAACTAAACCATCTAAGACATCTGTCATACCCAACATCTCTATTGACAGGGAATAGGGGGTGAATAGGATACCTTAAAGTATATCCAAATATATAGTAGTCATGCTATACGTTCCAAAACAAAACAAATATGTGGTTATGTCTAACAAAATAACACGATGGTTACTGTTAATGTCACCTTTTCCATTTTTTTTATTTATTCTCGTACATTGGTATAATATCATAAATTTTAGGACAGGTCAAACTCTTCTCTTTTGGTTATTAGAAACAATGAAATAAGACAGTTGAGACATTATTTCTGCAAATCAGTCATATTGATCTTTAAGGCAGTAAGCCATGTTCTATATTATCACAATCTTCAAGAAAACTGACTATAATATTAGTGCGGTACTATGAGTACTATTTTCTGACATGGCAGACAATCCCCTGTAAATGGCTGCAAGAACATAGAGGTAGTGATGAAAATTGGCTTCAGGCTGCACTTTAGGAACGAACAACAGAAGCTGCACTGCTTGTTTTATGAATATCAGCGGTGTGTATGTAAGTGTATGTGTGTGGTGGTGCAGGAGGGCAGGGACATCTCTCTGAGAGGTTCGATCCGCTGACCTTCAGGATGTTTCTGTGCCGTAGGAAAGGAGATGGTTTCATCGATCGGGAGGAATTTGGAGATGTCCTCCATCTCACTGGAGAACAAATAACAGAAGAAGAGATCGATGAGATGTTTGGGGACTCTGACACAAACAAAGATGGAAAGCTCGATTTTGATGGTGAGACTAAGCGCCACATTCAGAGTGAACGGCGTGGCACCGTTCCGATCAATGACCAATGACCAAAATATAACAAATTGATAGTTTTATGAAAAAATCGATTTTTTGTCTACGTTATTAAATCAGTGCCTGTTCCTCTACAATATATGGACTTGTAGAAAACTATAAAGTACAACAAATAATTCATGTCCATCTTTTTATGCACATGAAGATGAATGTATGGCAAATAGAATATATGAAACAGGGTCAATAAATGCATGTGACATTTACACAAGTGACATGGGAAACAAAGGCTGTGTGTGTGAGGCTAGAGTGTAAATAAATGCACAGAAAACAGACATCTGTTGTGATTTTACAAAGCCACCGTGTGTCTCTATTAACGGAACGAGCAGGCAGCAGCAATGTGAACATTATGATCATGTGATGTCCAGTGCTTCAGTTCAATTTCAACCCAATAACCTCATGGGAAATGTGTCTAGGCCATACTGTTGGGTTGATTACATGATTGATTGATTGATTGATTGATTGGTGCGATTCATTCATTCATGGATCATTCATATGGATGGGTGTCTGGCTGGCTGATTGACTCTCTCTTTCTCTTTCCCAGAGTTTCTGAAGATGATGGAGAACGTCCAGTAATGAAACCAGCTCTACATTCCTTAGTGACCCTTCCCTCTGACTTCTCCTCAAGCTTGGAGAGAAGACAAAGCATGCTTCTCCACAAGAAACCAACTCATCTGAGGCCACCTATTCTTCCAAGCCCAGAGGGAAAGATTATGAATACTATGGTTATGAATAGTACAATTATGAATATTACTGCTATGAATACTAGGGTTATGAATACTACGGTTATGAATATGACGTAGGTTGAGAAATAGGAAAGCGAACGGCAGTTTAATCCCATCGCCGCCCCCTTCTCATGTTAGTGGCATCAGTGGGGATCTCTATAAATATCCGCTCAAACCTTTTAAGACGAAGGCACTTTCCCCTGGCTGCCTCCTTGCGTCGGCCACCCAGCTGTCCCCTGGC
>CABFOQ010037218.1:5179-17444 GCA_900660455.1 Gephyroberyx darwinii | reverse complement strand
GGTAGGTGATAGAGAAAAGAGAAAGAAGTAAGGAGTGTGAAGGAGAGATGGAGAGAATGGGATGAAGAGGTGTATGAGCGTGTGTGTGTGTGTGTATACGTGGCAGAAGTTACATCTGTTTCCAGTTACCTATCTCTCTCTCTCCCTCTCTCTCTGCCTTGTAAATGGTAGCATTCTGCCAGCCATGTGGGGCCATGACAGCAGGGGTTTCATTGCTTGGTGGGAGATGAGGCAAGATGCAGAAGATCAGCAGTCAAACCTTGTCCTCTTGCCACCCGCAGTCGTGTAACCGCCTCCTTGTCGGGGTGAAAGTTCAAAGGCGTTCCGATTAGCCGTTCGGTACGGTTTCTGAATTTTAGGTTTTAATGATATAATAAAGTCAACTCCTCTAACCCGCTAACTGCTGATTTGTTGGTCTCGTGCCTTTTATTTTACAGCAGTTTGTTAAGAAATGTCTATACAAATATAGTTGTAGAAGTACAAAGAGTAGTAGTAGTATCATAATTATCATCATCATTATGAGGATTGATATTATTAGTATGATTTTTGACATCACACTCAACGCTTACTTGCCATGAATGTTAAAAATACCATGTTTCGACCATCAGAAGACGGCCGTTTGCTGCAATGCATTTCTGTAGGAGAAAAGCTTTCCTCTGTGCGTTGCCATTAGTTTAAAGTTTGAAGTTTTGAAACAGGCCTTTGTTATGTAATGCTTGCTCTGGTAGTAGTCCATCTGGGAGTACTCTGCTGGCGCGTACAAACATGTGTGAGAGTGTGTCAGTGTGTGGGCGAGAGCAAGATTGAAAGAGTCGAGTGGGCAAGCGTGTGTGTTTTTGACAGAGAGCATGCCGGTTTGGTAATGTGTGTGTCGGTGTGCGTATATGTCGGTCTGTACAGGAAGATCTGTGTGTGTGCGTATTTTTTCTACCTGCTGATTTAAATAGAATGAAAAGGCACTGAACCAATTCTGGTGTAAATGTTCCTGCATGTGAGTGAGTGAGTGAGTGAGTGAGTGTATGTGTGTGTGTGTGTGTGTGTGTGTGTGTCAGGGGGCGTGCAGGAGCAGGCTGGTGAGTGGGCTGCTCAGTGCCATCCATTCTCTGTGGAATCAGAGACACTTCCACGCCGTTCCCAACCATTCACAGCCATCACTAAAGACTAAAGAGACCCAGAAACAGGATCCAGGCCAAGCCGGAGCTGCTAGTGCTTGGCCATGGGGAACCTTCTCAGTTCCAGCATTACATAAACCTGCCAGATCAAGCTATGTAGTCGTTTGGTCACACAGTGAGACACACAAACACACACATACACGCACACACATCAAATTCAGCAACATAATTAACCACCGGAAGGTCCAACTTAGCTCTGTGTTCTATTCTATTCTATTCTATTCTATTCTATTCTATTCTATTCTATTCTATTTTATGCTATGCTATGCTATGTTCAAGTTCAAGTTCAAGTCATTTATTATCAAATGTGCAGCATCACTTACAGTCATACTGTACAATGAAATGTTTTGGACGAGGCTCATTCCAACAAGGTAGGTACACATCAAATCAAATCAAATCAAATAAAAAAAAAACAAGTCAAAATAAGTCAACAAGTCAAAATAAGTAAAATAAGTAAAAATAAGTAAAAATAAGTAAATAAAGTAGCAATGGAACAGATTAAGGGCTAAGCTAGATGCGAAGCAGCAGGTTTGGTAAACATGAATGATCTAAAGATACAGATGCGCAGGTATAAAGTGCATGTGCATCTGAGTGTTGTACATAAAGTGACATGTGTGTGAGGTATAGTTATAGTTCAACGGTTCAGTAGCCTGATGGCCTGCAAGTAAAAGCTGTTCTTCAGTCGTGAAGTGCGTGACTAACCGCTCCTGTACCGTCTGCCAGATGGTAGCAGGGTGAACAGTGAGTGTGCTGGGTGACTGGGGTCCTTTATGATTTTGTTGGCCTTCCTCAGGCATTGGGTGAGGTAGATATTGTCCAGGGTGGGTAGCACCCTGCCCGTGATGGTGTGGGCGGTTTTCACCACCCTTTGTAGGGCCTTTCGGTCCTGGGCGGAGCAGCTGCCCTACCAAGAAGTGATGCAGCCAGAGAGAATGCTCTCAATGGTGCATCTGTAGAAGTTGGTGAGGATGTTGGGGGACACGCCAACCTTTTTTAGCCTCCTCAGGAAGAAGAGGCGTTGGCGGGCCGTCCTCGCTGTAGTGTCCGTGTTAGCTATGCTATGCTATGCTATTCCATTCTATTCTATAGAGATTTACAGTTGCACCACAAATCTAGCAACCCCGGCTGGCACCATGATGGAGGTCCAGTGGAGAACTGGCTGTACACAAATAATGGCTAAATTCATAACAACCAGGCTAAAAAAAGAGCGATACCTGAAAGAAATTGTGGTATAGGTGTAGATAAATTCAATAAAGTTATAAGTAATAAATAGTTTGATGAATGGTTTGATAAGTTAGACTTTACAAACTTTAGTTACTGTGACAACCGATGCAAGCAACTGATGTTAATGTTAACATGCAACTACTACGCCCTATTCGTTAGCTTCTACTAGATGTGTTAGCTGACCAGATACGATTATTTGCAAGCAACCTTTCATTATTTAAACACAAAGATGATCAGATGTATCAGTGGTGAAATGATCAGTTGCTAGTCAAAAACAGTTCTGTTGAGGCGGCCATGTTGTAAGTTTAGAAATGCAATCAGCCGTTCAGTCGTTGCGGCCCGAGAGGTCCTCCATTATGGCCGCCAGAGGGTGTGTTATGTCACCTGAAAGCCCTCTGGTCTATTCTCAGCCTCTCCATCTGACTCTCTTCAAGAAAAGAGAGAGAGGAGAAGACGAGGGAGGTGAAGGGAGATTTGATGTGGTGGAGAAAGAGAGCATTGGTTGGATGGAGAGATGTAATAGGCAGGTTTGCAGAAGAAGGTATGAATGAAGAAACAAGGACAGGATGCAGAGAGGCAGGAGAGAGGAGAGAGATGGGTGAACGAGGTGATAAATGGCTGTACTAGTATAACAGCAACAACAATTGAATATCCCCCCTGCAAGCGTGTGTATGCATTTGTACCAGGTATATGTGCGTGCATGCCGAGGTCTGTTCAATTGAACCCTGAGGAAATGACAATGTGTGCTTTATCGCACCAATGACAAGCCTACAACCCTATTAAAACTTGATTCTGGATCGGTCTCCTTGCCCCTGCTGCTGTAAGACCTATCTGTCATGGATGCCTGGGGGCACGTTCTACCAGGAAAGAACCTAATGGGAAGCCATGGTGTAGTTTACGTAACTGCAGTGCGGATCAATGTCTTTTATTGCCCCATCGTAAACTAAAAGATTTGGGTCCCGAGGCGAAGTAGCCCAGGCACCAACTCAGAACGGTAAAACAACGACCGGCTGACTGGAGGAAAACGCTCTGTTGGATGATTCCTGTCTACAGCTGTCTGCAGCCTTTGAATTGCTCATGTGTCCAGATGTTTCTGGCTATTAACTCAGTACATGTGTAGGCCGCAGTGAGACGGCTGGCAGGTCGCCTCTCACGCCAAGCTCGCCACCTAGTGATCAATAGGTGTCAAGACAGCAAAGAGAACATCAATCAATGAATCTTTCTGAATGCTGCACAGAGTCTCTATATTAGCTCTCTACATGCAATAGAAGGGCCAGGGGAATTCAGGATGATCCCTTGTTTTGATTTTGCAAAATAAATACACTTCCAACCATGGCGGGGGTCCTACTGATCACCACAAACCACACAGAGACACAAAGTACTACAAAATACCACAAAATAGGCTACCACAAAGCATATCACAAAGCCCCAGCCACCCTCTTTTTTATTTTGTGGTTGTTGTGTTACTTTATGACTCTGTGTGATCCTAACACATTGGCTAGCAGATTCTGTGTCTTAGCTGCATCCAAATGTTAACACAGAATATGAAATGCACCCCCAACACTTCACCTGCCCACCTCAGGAATGGGAAAGTGCTGAATCTCAACAGGTATCCCACAAGTCTGAGTATGTGGCATTGTGTGACTGGGCCAAGTTGGACAGGGGCTATAGGAGGTGAGAGGAGGTGAGAGGCTTCTACAGGGCAGGCTAGAGTGGTGAATGAATGGCGTGTCAGTGGCCCAGCAGCCCTACATGGCTGATATATGTCCTAAACTGCTGAGCTGACAGAGAGGTGACAGGCAAGGCTTAGCTGACCCAGCAGTGCTGCTCTCTCCCTCACTCTGTCTGACTGCAGACTCATCAGGATAGCCTTCAACACAATATTCTCTCCTGGAAACCAGACTCTCCGACCCACACTTCACAATAATCTCTCTCTTTTTCTCTTCCCTTGATCTGTGGATTTCATAAATGGATTAATGGTTGATTTTAAAATCCCAAGACCATCACAACTTTACGACCTTCAGAAATTGGCCAAGAGACGCATTTGCCGATTCAAGATCCTTATATCATTGTGTCCTTACAGTGAAGAGCTGCAGTTTCTTTTTTGAACTCAGCATGAATCAGCCCTTACCCTGACCGAAAGTAGCCCTGGTTCTTACATAACGACCATCGGGGGGGTGGTCAGCATGGCTAAGCTGTGTGACCTCCTTTGCTGAGCCCTCCTGTGATCCCCTATACTCTCCTGTCCAGGGTTCCTATCCAGAGAAAACAAAGCCACATGAACTGATAAGGGCCAGGAAATGAGGTCCGTAGAGAATGACACAGAAGCCTGTTTCATATCTACTCGATTACAATAAGGGGAATATGGAATTGATGCCTGTTGTTATTGTCGTCATAGGCGACTCCGTGCGTCTTTGAACTTTCATAAGAGGCTCATGTCCCTGTTACTAAACTGCTCAATAAAAGGTGGATCAGACAAAATCACATTAGGAAGTCTGCCTAATATGTGAGAATGTTTTGATGACCTAGTGGACTGTATTTTTATAGAGATTTCCAAAATGTGCTGATAAGAAAATTTAGATTGAGAAAATATCATAACTGCCATTAGAAAGTGGCAAATGTGGTAAATTGAGCACATTTAAAAAACTAGTACGAATACAAGTACACTCCTGGAACAGGATGCTAGTCTATCACAGGGTCTCACGTCCATCACGTCTCTTTTCATTTCTGGTGTTGGTTTGAAATAGTCAAATACTTTTTTTGAGATATTTGTAATTTACTTGACAATTTCCTTTATAGGGAATTTTACACCATTCAAAGCAATACATTTCAATGCATGTGTCTTTCTGTTTACCACAGGTACCTAACACCTGTTACTATTTAATTATACTGATGTTAGATTAACTTAGTAGTATACACAGGATATTATATAGAACATACACTTTTACTTTTATACTCCACTTATTTTTACTTTTACTTTTTGTATATGAAATAGAGGTCTTTTACCAGACTACTACTCAGAGTCAGAGTATTTCTACTTTTAGCTATGTAAATATTTTGCGTATTTCCTCCACTACTAAATGCGAAGAACCAAGCACGCAGAGTCTGAACACCAGTTTTAAGTTTTGTGTTGCTGTGTTGGGAGCTAGAAGCCACAAGGCCACTGAGGAGGCTGGGTGAGATGCCTTGCTGATGGACATTGCCTGTTCAAGGCATTGAACTATCAACTTTTTGGCAACTGGACAGCCACTCAAGGCACCCTACCTCCCCTACCTGACTTGGATGCAGCACCACATGATATCGCCACAATGTTTAGTATGTGATAGAAGTCACACATTTACATTTTAAAGGAAAATTACACCCTTGGATGCTCTTACAGGCATTATCTTCAATCTGTGATGCTCAATGCATTCCAGGAGTTATTTTGTGATGTTGCAATTTACCTTTTGATGTACTTAACCTTGTCTACTTCTACTTCAGTTGATTAT
Organism: Gephyroberyx darwinii; assembly: GCA_900660455.1. Classification (NCBI taxonomy): domain Eukaryota; kingdom Metazoa; phylum Chordata; class Actinopteri; order Trachichthyiformes; family Trachichthyidae; genus Gephyroberyx; species Gephyroberyx darwinii. Next base: position 11,560 of record CABFOQ010037218.1, on the reverse strand, counting down.
TTTCTACATTTCCCAGAATGCCTTTCAACAACCCCCAACAACCCCCAACAACCCCCAACAACCCTGTGCCGGAATTTGGTGCATGCATTACTTACCTAGCTATAATAGGGGTAATAATAGTAATAGAGATAATGATAGCATAGTAACAGCAAGAGAGTGACAAGAAAAACCTGTCTAATATGTATTGGGGCTGCAATGCATTCTGGTCCATTGAGGCTACTGTCAGTGGAGAAATTGATGTCTCTGACTTATTCAGAGTGGCTTACAATGAATGAGCAGATAGGGGGTCGTGTGTCTTGAACAAGGACTCTATGAAGCGACACACGGCATCAAACCTGTGACCTTCCGGTTACAGAACGACCTCTCCAACCACTAATCCGCGCTGCCGCCATACGAGTCCTGTGTTGTCTGTCCGAGCTTGTGTGCCCTCCTCTATCCCCTGCACACAGCCACCTTGTTCCTTCAGCATGTTTGTTTACGCCCTCCAGTGTCAACACTGCCCGGGCGCCATGGTAACACACTGCTAGGAGAAGGAGAGGCAAGCGCAGGGCTCCCGTTTCCACGAGGGTTTTACAACTGGTTTTAGGGAAAACGTCAAGAAAAAATGTTCTTCTTTGAAGTTGCATCCAACAGCGTGAGAGTAACGCGCCTTTGATGTGGAGAGTCAGCTAGTGTATTAAGTTACTGCAGGTGTTAAAACAGGTTAACAATAAAAATTGCTGCCTATTCATTCCCCAAAAATTCCAGTTTTACAACCCCAGTATGAAGCAGGCCGCAGTATCACCTAGACCAGGGCTGCTAATACTTTTTCAAGTTGCAATCTAAACTGAGAAAGGTTTGCCTCATTTAGTTTCCTGAAAACATATGAGCTAATTTGGTCATGTGGGATCACACTGGAAACAGGCTGTTGATGCATTTTAGGTTTCTTAATTTGGACCAGGGATTCAGACACTTAGTCAGCTCGTTCAGGGATCCAGGATCACTACAACATACTTATATTTATACTTTTTTTCATTTTTTCATGTGTGGACCCACCGGCAAAAACCCCATGACCAATTTTGGGTCCTGACTGACACCAGGATTTAGATCAATTCTAGCCAATGCCGGTCCTCTTTCTGAACCAATCAACGCTGTCTAAGGTCACGAGGTTGATGTGAGGCTTTGGAGAGAAACCAGGAGAAAAACCCTCTGGGAGTTGGCATGCTGGACTCAAATCCCACTCCATGCTATCACTGAATCTGTTGAGTACAGTAATGTTGATCTGTGACATCAATATGTAGCAATTTGGGTGCCATGTGGCAGTGTGGCCTAGTGTTCAGAGGTTTAGATGGTCCTGCAACCAAAAGGTCACAGGTTCAATCCCCATAGCCAATATGTGTCATTTAACAGCCATGTGTCCTGTAGCAATGTCCTTGAGGACAGTGATCCGCTATGTGTTAGTTGCTCTGGATATGAACGTCAGCTAACAGGCAGCTGCTAAACAATACAAAGCAACAACATACAATACAGAGACTGTAGTACATTCGAATAGGTGCTATAACGAGGCTAAAAGTGTATAACACGGTACGACTGGATGCCGTTCCCCGTCTCACTTCAGAATAGTATCTTACAAACAGTATAAGATTTGAGGAAGGAGGACTGAAGCATCTCTTTAAAAAAAGAAAAAAAACTCTGGGAGATCAAAGTCACCCTCTCTGTCTCCTCTCATTCCTGATGTGTGTGAGAGATCAGAGGCTAGACGAAGCAGTCGCCCTGTAGAGCTGCACACACACACACACACAAACGCAAGAATGTACGCACACACAACACACACACATATACATACATAGAAGTCCAAACTTCAAAAAAAAAAAACTTCACATGCATATGCACACCCGCGTGTACACACACACACACACACATATGGGCGCTGGCTCTAAGATCAAAGAGAGGTGGGGTAGCATCAATCCATCCCGCCTGTCTGCAGAATCTCTCTGTAGATGTACAATAGAGAGAGTGCCAGCCAGCTATTGCCACGCCCCTCACTCCCTCCTACCTCCTCCCTCCTCCTCCTCCCTCCTCCTCCTGCCCCCCTGAGAAATATGCTTCTGACTCAGGTCTGCGGCACACTACCTCATATTGGCTACCTGAAGTGCTATTGAGTCAGTGCACTGTTCCATGGGAGGCTAGGCAAAAGTATATTAACAGACTGTAGGATGAACTGAAAATAGCATCTCCTAGCCTTATCATGGCATCCTGGTGGCTTAGCGGGCTGAATGTGTGCAAATGTGTGTGCAAAGTCATCAAGTTCAAGGTCCTTTAATTGACACACAGCAAAACCAGTGAAATTCATTTCAGTACAGGTTAAATATCGCTCTGACATTTCATCCCCAACCCCCACCTCCTTCCCTGTCTTTCTCCACAGCATAGAAACTACTTTTTCTAAGTTCATTTTAAGAAACGAAAACCATGTAGATGAAGAAGTGCAACATTCAAACCTCTTCCTGTAACTGTGACAAGTTTTAATGGAGAGAGCACTAGCATCATGCCCATTCAAACTGAGCAAATCAAGGCTGCTACTTTAAATGAGTCCATGGGAATGAACAGGTGCAACCCACGCCTCGGGGTGTAGACAACTCAACATTTTTAAGGGTGCACACATTTACAAAGCATGTCCACAATGTAAATCAATAGAACATGTAGTATATATTAACATAGTTATATGTTATAGGTAGTTAAAGCTGCATTTTCAAATACAGCAATCTGTGTTAGTGCAAACGTATTTGTGGTAGGGCTAAGACATGGGGAGAGGGGTTACATTTGACATTTGCACCCTGAGAGTTGCAGCTATATATTTTTTTCCTTCAAAAAAAAAAATTATGCTTCCAATAAAGGGAAATCCAACCTGGCCATGGCAATATGTACTATTGACTCACTGTTACATACATTTTAAAAGTAGAGAGGACTATTTTCTCTCCAACTTTTTATTTCTAGCACAATGAATCAAAGGCAGCCACATGGCATAATGAAAAATTGAAAATGTTTGGACTGGTTCAGCATTCTTATTGAACAAAACACTTCCTAGTAGAATATCATTTTTACACATTAAAGGAAAGTACTGTTGTTATTGAATTTTTTGCTAATCTATTATTTCTCCATTGCTTCAGGCCCACCTTGGCTGTTGTTTTGTGAGAATAGTATCATGACTCATGACCTAAATAATTCAAATTCACATTATGTTCACCAGCTCATAGGATTCCATTTAGTTTCCAACTCTCAACAAAACCCAGCTGAATATCCCACCGACAGACACGATCATCAATCCAAAACACAGTCTATAATTGCACACTCTGCAGTGCTGCTTGATTTCAATGTAAAGAAAAAGCCTTCATGGTCACAGCACACAGCAGGAACAACATACCCGGTTTTGGAAATGATAACTATAAACGTTTATTTTGCACCTTTACTGGAATGACAGTGTTCGGCTTGCCAACCTATCATATCAATATCACGCCATGTTTCGATTAAGGGCATCTTGCTCCAGATGATAACAGTAAAGCCTTGCAATGGGAAATGTCCTCAGAATAAATGATTCAAAACCGTTTTCTAGCCATCCAATCTAGTCATATTCTTTAGAAGAATTTGAACTGTGATGGGCGTCCTTCCAGGTTTCAGCTGTTTCTACCATGTCCCATCACCGATCCCACTCTCCTCCTCAATCAATTTCACTATCCTATATTTACATTTTAGACTTTTTGGGCATTTAGTGAATGTTCTTATCCAGACTGACCTGCAATAAGTAAGCAGGTAGAGGTAAGTGCTCAAAAGCACTTCAACTGGACACATGGCTGTTGATGGACACATTGTGGGGATCGAACCTGGGACCACTAGCCCCCCCTGCTGCCCATTTCATCTAAGAAGATGGATCTTAGTCAGTGTTCAAGCACTCATGCAGACACAGACCAGGTACTTCCAACAGTCAGTTATGAAAGTGCATATCACTATTCTTGCCTGTACCTTCAGATCCAAACCAGATATGAAAGTCTCTGTGGTGCAGTCCAGAGCTTGGGTTCATCTATGTTTCAGGGGTCACACAGACTGTGAGTCAGTGTATTATATATCTCTCTCACACAACACAATTTCCCAATTTCCCTTTCTTAACCTCAGGCAGGCAGGCAGGCAGCTACAGCTACACGTGCCGGCCCCAGCCACGCCTCTGTCGTCCATTTAATGCCTCTACTTCCCGCCAAAGCATTTTAGAAAACTTCTTGGGAATAGGGGCACTGTCGGATGATTCAATCAGGCTTCTCGCAACCATCTGATTCACAGTGCCCTGAGAAGAAAAAAAACCTGATTTCCAAACAGCACCTTGACAAGTCCAGGATCTGCTCTGCAGGGCTTCCAATTTGTCAGGCTAAATCTCCAGCGGTTGAGCGTCCAGCTGGGTAAAAGGAACACGGGCACAACCGCATCAGAGAGGGATATGAGTTTAAGGAAGGGCCGACATCAGAGGCTGCTGACAGCTGAACAAAAGCACATGGTGGCACATCTGGCTTCTAGTTTTGAATGCCGTTTCCCTCGAAGCACCTCAGCACTATGATTATCTCTATCCCACTGACGTACAATGGAACAAAGATGATTGTTGTGTAAAGATAGCTTTGGGGAAACAGCAGCCCTGAGCCCACAACCACTGATGGATGAGGAGGAGGAGGTGGATGGGAGGATGGATGAGGAAGGGTAGGAGGAGGGGGGAGAGGATTTGATGCCAGGAAAAGGGGGACAGGGTGTCCTGAGCTGGCCAATTGTTGAAACTGTCTGGGAACTATCTGTCTTCTCTGTGAAGTTCAGCTGAGATCGCTATGGGCTAGGAAGACTAGTGACACATTCAACACTTTCTAATCGCTGTGTATAGTCTGCAAGTAGTCTATACAAGTGTGACAATACAACAATATTAGTGTTGTCTCTATAAGTATGCATGTGTATGGCAATACATGCAGAAGTTACCAAGGGGGTGAATATGCCAGGCAGCCTGTGAGATATAATTATAAAGAATAAGAGAATTAAAGAATACTGTAGATAGTTCTTCAAAAAAACCAAAACAAACAAAAATCCCATAATCATAGGCTGCTCCCAAGATGAAAAGCATTTCTGAATGGAAGGGATTACGATCAGAAGAGCGAGTCCTCAGTGTTTCAGGGCCCATTTTTCTCTCTGCATGCTCCTGGGCTTCCTAGTGCACTGCGTAACCCTGTCGGTGTCCTCATAGTCACCCCTGCTGCAGCCGGACCATGTGGTCCACAGCTGAGGTTTACTGGCAGAAGAAAACCACTACAAAGGCAAGAGAAAAGAGCACGGTGCCCCTCTAACCACAGAGCATGCGCACACAGGCACATAGGCAAGTGTGTAAACGCGTGCACATGCAATGCCGTGCACCGACCGCTTCTTGATTCGTGCTTTGTGGTATCCTACCAGGGTTTTCACTCAACTTCACAAAAAGGGGAGGCCAGCATGCAGGCTAAAAAACACTCTAATTGCAGCAGCAGGCTGGCTTAGTGGTTAGAGTGACTGTCCTGGAAAGGTCACAGGTTCAATCCCCGCCATATGTGTCATTGTTGGGCAAAATGCTGAACCCCTACCTGTCCACTCATTAGAAGCTGCTCTGCATAAGAGCGTCAGCTAGATTCCTAAAATGTGCAGTTTCATTATGTAAGTACGTCGAGGTGCACAGGGAGACTCAGATGTAAAGATCACTTGTACTGAAAAAACACTTCAACAATCAATCAATCAACAAGCTCTGTTGTTGGAATGCATGGGAGAGAGAGGAGCCCGCTAGAAAAGAGCCGGGTGAGTCTCTGGTGATTACTCATGGCACCCTGTAGTCACTTGCAGCATCAGCTTGCTGTGACATGATCACAAACTTTCCTGGTTGTGATGCGCCATTGTGTCACTGAGGTGCTGAAATTGGAGCGTCCATCTTGTTTCCAAGCAATGAGGCGTCACAACAGCTATTTCTCATCTATCTGTCACCCCTCTATGAAAAGCTAGACAGGCCATATTCTCCTCGATGGGTGTAGCGTCAATTGCGGGTATATTGGCTCATGCTTTCCTCATCTATTTGGGCCCTCACTCTTTATTATTAAGCTAGTTATTGATGATAAATTAATATTATTCATGTTTACTTTTTCTATTGTTGCACTTAATGTATGTCGCTCTGGATAAAAGTACCCACTATATGGCCAAAGTTTGACAAATTACTTTACAAAATAAAATGCTGACTGTACATGGAAGTCTAGTAAATGTGAAAACAAAAACAATGTGAAAAATCACTAATAAATGGTAAATTCACATATGAAAGATTTCATTACAAACTGATGTATGCCTGATGCTCAATTTTAAACCAGC
>CABFOQ010037217.1:7383-26748 GCA_900660455.1 Gephyroberyx darwinii | reverse complement strand
CACCTATACCGCACACACTGTGTGTGTCTATACACTCACACCTATACCGCACACACTGTGTCTATACACTCACACCTATACCGCACACACTGTGTGTGTCTATACACTCACACCTATACCGCACACACTGTGTGTCTATACACTCACACCTATACCGCACACACTGTGTGTCTATACACTCACACCTATACCGCACACACTGTGTCTATACACTCACACCTATACCGCACACACTGTGTGTGTCTATACACTCACACCTATACCGCACACACTGTGTGTCTATACACTCACACCTATACCGCACACACTGTGGGTGTCTATACACTATCACCCAACCCCCGTCTATCCTGCTCTCCTGTACTGCTGCAGTGCAGTAGAGCCGCAGGAAGCATGTAAAAAGTGGGACTTCTACAACGGCCATATCTGTACTGAATGGTTTGTAGGGTACCTGTGCCTGAGCCAGTTTGGCTCTTAGCTGGTCAATGTTGCGACGCATTCGCTCTCTCTCTTTCTCTCCTTCCTCTCTCTCCCTCTCCAGCTCTTCATTCTTCCTCCTCAGCTCCCTCATCCCTTCCTCCATCTTTTCTTTGTGGCTTTTCAACAACTGCAGGAACTCATTTGCTCCTTCAGCAGGCTGTGGAGAAAGGAGTGATAGAAACATGGATGAACGTATGCATGCAGTCAGAAGTGCCGACATGAAGGGGCGGAGAGCGACAGGCTAGACTCACCCAGGCCTGGAGGACAGACACCGAGACAAAAGTAGAGAGACAGCAAGAGGTAATAAGTGATTGTGAGATGAGAGGACCAATCGAGGTTAATACAGGAGATAGAGAGGGCGCTAAAAGAGGGATGAACTGGCAGATATTAACAGTGCAGACAGGCGTGTGTTAAGGTGGAATCATCCTAGAGGTGGGAGGGGCACAGACTAAGTGACAGTGATCAGGATGGAGTGGGCGGGCTCACCTGGCTATTATCTCCGCCCCTCCCCACACCCCTGGCCTCTGAAAGCGAGGTGGGGGGAGTGGGGTGGGCACTACTCATGGAGCTATGCACACTCGCATCATCCTAGACACACAAACATGCCCGTTAAACAAAAAATAAATACATAAAGAATGAAATCCAATAAAAAAAAACAAATGCTAAATCTCAAGTGGGTATGAGTGCACACAAGACGCCGCCACGGTCAACACCGCTTTCCTATACATAGACACACATACAAAGGTCATACCAGACTGCGGGGTGGCATGGTCTGTGTGTGCTGATCAGTCTCCTCCACTCTCTTCCTCTCCCGCTGATCTAGAGTCTGAAAGACAGAAACAAGAGTGACTACAAAGCATGTTGGATGTCAGTTCTGGATACATTTCTGCTGATATGTTACCTCCAGCTGTAAATTTGATGAATACCTTACAAGGCACATTTGCACGTCACCACACATTTCACATTTTCCATACGTGGGGAAATTAGGTTGTTGCAGCAGCAAAGTAGGGTTATAAATAGAATATGAGCACACAATAAATCAGAAAAAAACCCAGTAGAAATGATAAAATAATTTAAAAAAAAAAAAAAAATGTTATATAGGCTTACAGTTACTAACTCGACTACTTACATAAATATAGAGTACTAAATATGAAATATATGTTGTAAATGTAAATAACTATGTAAATAACGAGTAATAAATATATATAAATCTAAGTATGTATAAAACAGTGCTATAAAATATCAGTATATATGTGGTATGAAATAATGGGACCATTATCAAATTGTAAATATAACACTGTATCAAACCGAGGAAGCAGATGTGAACATGAACATCCTGTATATACGCTATTAATTGTAGATCTGTAAACTGCAAACATCTGTAAATCAGTCAATAGCTAACATAGCGAGAAGTCTTGCAAGCCAATGTATGTGACATATTCAGGGAGACTGAGAAGGAAGGAAGGAAATAAGCAACCAAGCAAGAAAGCAAGAAAGAAAGAAAGAAAGAAAAAGAAGAAGAAAAAGAAAAAGAAAAAGAAAAAGAAAAAGAAAAAGAAAAAGAAAAAGAAAAAAGCAAGCAAGAAAGAAAAAAGGAGCAAGCACATGCACTCAGAAGCTGAGCCTAGCTAACCTGTGGCACTTCGAGAGGTCCGTTCTTTGGCGGGCGTCCCTGTTGGTCTTCAGTTTGACTGGAGCTAGAGTTGTGGATAGAGCAGGAGCCGGGTCCATTCACCAGCCCCTGTAAGGAGTGGTTCTCCTGGGCCAGCCTCTCCACCAGGGCCCTGGCCTCCTGGAAGCGACAGCTGAGAAATTCTCTCTCCTCTCTTGTCCTCCGCTGCCATCCCTCCATCTCCTCACATCGCTGTCGCAGTGCTAGGTTGCTACGCCGCAGAGCCTCTGGAGGCCAGAGAGATAGAGAGAAAGAGAGTTAGCGATAGATAGATAGAGAGAGGGGGGAGGATAAAACAAAAGCATTCATTCACAGAGATATTTTATGCTTTAAGATCAGTAAATCACCAATTTATTTATAGCAGGTTCTGAATTATGGGAATCAGCTCTACCTCGTAGTTGCTGATTGTCTCCCAGCAACCTGGTCACCACTTCATTGGAAGCCAGCTCTGGTGGGACCCTAAGGGCCCCTCCACTCTCCTCTCCTGCCATGTCCCACTGCATTGGGCCATCTGGTTGGGGCTGCACCATCCCTACACACACACACACACAAGCTTTATTATACATATACACACCCCATATCACCATTATTCGCATAATACTCACATAATTGTACACATACCCTTTCCCAGATACATCATTGTATACTGGCACATGGCATACCACACCACATCACTCTCAGTCTGAGACAGTTACTTTCACTTTCAATCAACCATCAAAAATATGTAATCTTATATTTGAGGTGGCCGACCGGCCTGCTCATATGCTTTCGTTTGAGTCTCTCGTGTAGTGCCAATAGTTACTGCTATTACCTCATTTTTGCGCCATATAAGCAAAGATACTGGTATTGGCGAATGAGAGGAAAACATTACGTCATCCTCAAAATACCATGAGGCAAACATTTCGACTGTGAATCACGTTTATATGACCGTTTACATCCAACGGTTAAAACATCAATAACCCGTTCCGATTGATCAAATGACCAAAGCTAATGGTTAATTCATCCTCGTTACAGAAGGATGTTGTTGTCATGTCCGCTGTTATCGAATGAGTTTGTGTCTTCGGTACACAACGATAAAATGAATTGTTAATAATATGTTATACAATGGCTATGTTACAGGTGCAAAATTCCCCTTACCCCTTCTGCTTCTTTCAGTTATGTTGTCCGGAAAGACAGGCAGGCACGCTGTCACTCACAATCAACCAGTTAGTTAGCTTAGCTATGTAGCCAACGTTAGCAGGCTGGCTAATGATAGCTAGCTGTTTAGCTAATTAGTTAGCAAGGATAACTTCGCGAACCAGCAGCTGGGTCATCTAGTATTTGAGACACTCGTCCACTGACACAAACAAGGCTCTACATTAAAGAACCGTATATCCGCAGATAGGCAATTCGCCCGGTGTTACGTCTTAATCCACTGCTGTGTGTGTTTTAGGCTGGGTTAACGTTATCTGTCAGAGCCAAGGCGAATGTTTTCTCAGGAAATCCCCTTCCTTCTTCCGCAGTGGGGAAACGACGTCACTGGCTGCAGCAGCAGAGCTTCCTTTGCTGATGTGAGCAGAGAGAGAAGAGGCTGCATGATGCTCTCTGTACCTGCTGCTGGAGCTATTTTAATATTAGCTTGGATCTGTCCAGGTTACGCACTCTATTTCCACATAGGAGAGACGGAGAAGAAATGCTTCATTGAGGAAATTCCAGACGAGACCATGGTCATTGGTAAGCTATTGTTGGGTCGGTAATAAACCTAGCTACTTAGCTAGCAATGCTAGGCTAATTTAAAATTCAGCTTCCCCCAGCAAAGATGGTGCATTTATGTTCTATGGAAATACCCGTGAGACGGAGCGATTGTTTAGAAACGACATGGGGGTGTTCCCTGTGTTCAAACTCGTTTGAAGCCGTCAAGACACCATAGTTGAAGTTTTATGTAGACTTTGTTTGCTTTCACAAGTAGGATTTGCCACCTGAAAGATGGCGTAAACTGTATTTTCAAGTAGTGTTCACGACCTGAAAGCCGCGGTGAACAGTATGTCCAAGTAGAAAACTTGTTAAACCGGTAAAAATAGTTTACTGGTGATAAGAATGCAGCATGAATGCCTTATGAATCCCTTACTTAAATCTCATTGCACCGACCACACAGCACATGAAGGCACAATGCCACTATTGTTAGCTTTAACCTACAACATATATACATAGTAAAAAGGCTAAACTGACGTTACCCATTGTCAAGGTCTATAAATTTAACCCGGTATTGTTTTCTTGCTGCCACCAGAAATATAATGTTAAAATGGTGATTTTTACCTGTCATAAAGATGTTGCACGGTAAGCATTTATGTAATGTACATGTGTAATTTACATATGTATTTATGTAAGCAGTCGAGTTAGTAACGACTGTAAGCCTATCCATAAATGTTCTGTTTAACATTTTGTAACATTTTTTTTTTTTTTTATTATTTTATCATTTCTACTGTAAGGACTGCAGTGGAAAATTGACAAATGAGCGACTTCTGATAATAGTCATATTTTTCTAATGTCTCACTTATTTCATACTGCACATATTTTCATTCATTTTCATTTGTCTTAGCCTGTTCAACTGATGTTATTTTGCACACCTGCATAATGCTGTAAGGGTTTTTCTACTTTATAGATTTCCACGTACTATGTTCAACATTGGCTTTGTCAGTTGCATTATGTTTAATACCCCCATATGATATATTCCCAATTATATTCTATTTTTTAGAAATTTACAAATATACAAATTGTAGCTTTCCCTGTCATTGTTTCTTTATTAGTTGCTTATGAATGATGTGTCCTTCCATCTGTCTGACAGGGAAGTACAGAACTCAACTGTGGGACAAGCAGACGGGTAGCTTCCTCCCGGCCACCCCGGGTCTTGGGATGCATGTTGAGATTAAAGATCCAGATACCAAGGTGAGGAAAGAAGAAGAAATATCGGGTAAAAACACACACACACACACACCTACATACATATGTATACATATCTCTCTCTCTCACTCTCCCTTCCAGATTATCCTTTCTCGTCAATATGGGTCTGATGGACGGTTTACCTTCACCTCCCACACTCCTGGAGAACACCAGATCTGTCTGCACTCCAACTCCACCAAGATGGCTCTGTTTGCCGGGGGAAAGCTGGTACAATTCAAATCACTGCTCTAATTTTTGACAGGCTGATGAGCCCCTTTTAAATTGTATCAGTTCATATTAATTTTAATCAGCAATGATCTCACTTTGATTCTGCCTGAAATGAATCCACACTTGCAACTTGACCAACAAGTCCCATACATATTTATTTGTACAAATTGGAATATCATTTCTTCACTGTTTTATGTCCACAGAACACATTGCAGGCACATAGAATTCAAACTGTGTGAAATTACTGAAATGACGTGGTAACAAGTAATAACGTGTGTGACGACGTTTTATTGCAGAGAGTGCATCTGGATATTCAGGTTGGAGAACATACCAACAACTACCCTGAAATTGCAGCCAAAGACAAACTCACTGAGCTACAGCTGAGAGTCCGACAGCTACTAGACCAAGCTGAACAGATCCAGAAGGAGCAAAACTATCAGCGGGTGAGTAAAAAAGACAAAGGGCTGCACGATTATGGCAGAAATGATGATCCAAATTATTTTGCTAAATATTTTTTATCACAATTATAAATCACAATCATTTGTCTTGGTTTCAGGAAACAAACCTATTATATTGCACTTTTGCACCTAAACGTATATTTCCACTTTTTCAGTGCAGTATTTAGTAAGTAGCAGCAGGTAGTGTGTACGAGGCTCGGTGTGAATTGCCTCCTTAGTGGACCGAAGCAGCACCCTGTAATATTCACAGGCTATTCCACCACTGTAGTGACTCTGTGTGTGTTTTCTGCAGTACCGCGAAGAGCGTTTCCGTATGACAAGTGAGAGCACCAACCAGCGTGTGCTCTGGTGGTCCATCGCCCAGACCATCATCCTCATCGTCACCGGAATCTGGCAGATGAAGCACCTCAAGAGCTTCTTTGAGGCCAAGAAATTGGTGTAACGTCCGTCGGCGCAGCATCAGGAAGTGGCACAGACAGACTTTACTAACTGAAATGGAGAGACACCCACCCACAGTGCAGAAAATACAGGACTAGAGATACAGTGTTATCATCAGCCATAACAGGAATGCAGCTAAAAACCAAGTAGGAGCAAATTAACTGAGACCATTATCAATCTGGGCAATTCTTTTTTTCCATCTAAATGTTTAGATATGCTGTTTTATTTCTGTTAGAAACGTCACAGTTTCCAACACAGTTTCATTTGCGTTTCTTGTTCTGTTTGGTTTCGGTGTTTCCATTGCAGCACTCAACATGTCATTTACTGTGCAAGAATAGGTGGAGAGGCAGCGTCAGTGAATTGTACTTCTTCTTTACGTTCATGCAGGAATGCAGATAACTTGTTTGCAATAGTTACGTACGAATGTGGATGACCGTTTAGGCTATTATGGATAATAACTGAATAGTTTGTTGGTATCGGGACCTGGGTGATATACTAGGATTCTAACCTGCTTTGGTGTAGGCCTTTTTATCATGGAGTTAAGGTTGCATACAGTTTTCCTGCATATAGTCCAGGTACTGTAACTTCAGTCCATGGACCTTCAGTTTGTTCCACAATATCGAACTGCCCTTGATTCCTTTCACGTCAACTTCTGCCTACTGTATATAGTTTCTAGCTAGATTCTGATGTCCTGTACATTATACGAGACAGGTCTGTAGATGTTTGTGATACTAGTCTACTAATGACAGGATGATAGCTTGTAAATATTAAGTATAGCTTATTGAGTGACCTGTTCATTTTCTAATGCCTTTTACACACAGGGTGAATGGTGCGCAAGTCTTTAGGCTCAATTCTTTTTCAAGGATGTTACCAAGTTTATTGTTTCAGCAGTGTCATAGAATTTGTATTATTTATTGAGCAATCATGGCCTATGTTTTTATTGCTGAGCTCAAGCCAAATTTACTGTACTTACATCAGCTATTTTGGATTACATCTGAGCTGGAAAGCAGTTTAATCAAAAAATTTTGTAAATTATTATTTCCGGGAATGGAAAAGGAATAGATTAATTCCTCAAAATATCAGAAAAGACTGATTGTCAACCAGTGGTTTCTTATAATAAGGTTATCTTTTTCCATATTGAGATAACATCTCAAGGTGTGAAATGCATTCGGGCATGCAACTGTCTCAAGGTCTTTTAACTTCAAGGTGTTTCACATTTGACAGTGGTTTGGATGTCACCTCCATGTGCTTATAAAGAAACTTTGGCCAAACTGTGTCTGATATCTCTTCGTGCCACGTTTCCCCCAATAAGAAAAAAAATAAACAGTGAATATCAGGTATTTTCAACAAGAAAATTTATTGCTTGGCTTCCCTCAGAACCCAAACTGAAAAACTTCTATAAGACAGCAACAGCATATCCAATCATACAAGTTTCACTCTTTCATCACAGACAATGAAAAGAGAAAAACATACTGACATCTTAAGACTTTCCAGTTCATTTCTTACAACGGAAACCACAGCGACATGATCATGGCTGCGGTGTATAAATCAAAAGAAAAAGTCCTCATTGCATAGGTTAATTCTTATATCTTTGACCTTCATCAGACGGTCTCACCATAGCAATTACTTTACACAAAAACACTTTACAGAAACTAAACACGTCGACTCCTTCAGGTTTACTCTTGTCATTGTTAATATCAAGAATAGAAATTTGACCACACACCATACAAAACAATATCATTGACTCACAATACTGTTGTCTTTATAAAGGGACAAAGGTTTTATTAAATCAAGTTTTTTTTTTTCTTCTTCTGTAGAAGTTTTACTGTGCGGCGTTCCCGATCTCTGGGGAGCTTCACACAGCGGAGCACATTTCAGCACGGTCACATCTTGGGTTGTAAATGAGGAGTTCGGTAGAAAATATCACATCATCGCAACGAGAAAATTCATACCCATCATCCCTATCCCGTGTCTCATTTGTGAAATAATTTCCTATTTGAGTTGCTATGGTTTCAGTAGTTCTATTATTAGCACAAAAAAATCAATAAATCTTTTAAGTCGTTTGTCTAACCAATATTATTAGTGTTGCTGAGATTTACACAATGAAGCACTACAGGTTAGTAATACCTACTGAGGATACTACCTTTAAAAAAGATACAAATATTTCTGGAGCGTCGCCCCTGATGTTCAGCGGAACTACAAGGGCACACAAAAAAAGTGAACAGGATTATGCAAACACCTTTTTAAGACATAACGCGGAAATTTGCAATCCTAACTCCACTTGGCTTCCCAGAAAACGCTCCTGCTCCGTTAGTTCAGTTTGTGTGCGTGTGAAGAGTGTTTTTCCCTCTTTCTTTTTTTTTTTTTTTATATTTTAAAAAGTAGTTAGTGTTCAGACACGGTGAGGTGCTGCATCTTCTTGGCGGCCTCCTCTGACACGACCTTTGACCTTTTCTCTGGGCTGGGGCTGGGACTGTTCGCCGCACTATTGGGGTATTCCCTGTTGCCAAATATAATACTACCCACTCGCACGTTGGTGGCGCCCACCTCAATCTTCAGTACACGTGGCCACGTACATGTAAGCAAAGAAAAGTCCCTCAGTTATCAATACAGAACAAGACAAGAGTGTTGACCTACATGCAGTAACCACATGAATAAGGCGTGCTATATGTGTTTATCCTTGTAATAGCTGATGAATGCTGACAGACTATAGGGAGGCGTACTTACCGCATGTTCAAAATCTGAGGACATACCCATACTGAGCTCTACCTCCTCTAAAGGCAGCTTTAGGCTGTCGCACACCTCCCGCCTCCGACTCAGCAGCATCTATAAGATGGACACGTGCAACTTGCATGAGTTTCTATTTGGATTTCATTTATTTTTCTTTTGGATTCCACGTCCGTCCAGCTGTCAAATGTCATTCAGGTGGTATCTCAGACACCACTGGTCTGATTTTGAGGAAACTTGGAGGGATAATTCAAGGTACAAATACACATAGTTAGAGAATTACTGTAGGCGTTTCATAGTATGTATCAATGTAATGTAAGTAGATGTGTGATGTGCTTCTGCTTATTTCTAGACAGGTGTCTCCTATATGCCACTCTTTTGACGAAAAGACCCAAACAAAGTAATATTTGATGATGTTTTGGAGCCAGTGATTCTAGTTTTTTAATTTTATTTCAGTTTTCTAAAATGTTTTAATGCTTCATTTTAGTTTTAGTTAACAACAATAACCTTAGTGCACACAGGCAAACGTCATAGATAAATGCAACTATTACAGATTATTACAAAACACAATTTTCTCAAAACAACCTCCATTTTTCCCCCCCATTCTTTTTTATAGTCATACCTCAAAGTCTGGGTTGGGGCCCTTGCTGAGGTCGTGCCCGTAACGGCCGATGGTCATGAGTCCAGAGAAGTGCAGGGCGTTGCACTGGGACAGGATGTGTTTCACCGTGTTCAGCGTTTCTTCTGGCGGTAGGCCGTGTTTACCTACAAGAAACATTCATACATGAAGGGAATGTTGTTTTTTTCAGAAAGACAGAAGTGACCGAGATAAAAACGGACACTGACTCTGTTCCCCGCTGGTGTTGATCTGCACCATGACCTTTAATCTCTGTGTGCTGGCTGCTCTGAGACGCTGCCACGAACTGTTGACCTTGTCGGCAAGCTTCGCCGAGTCCACCGTCTCCACCAGGAACAGGTTGGGTACGCCTGGTGGCAGTGAGGCACATCAAAAAAACAAAATGTGAGTAATAAACCAGATCCAGAAGTTCTGGTATTCATCTGCATTGGCTAGAGTCTGCTTGTTTGGCCACTAATCCAGACAAAAGTGGACGGGATAGATGACAGATGCTCACCCAAAAGTTTGTTGACATTATTCTTCTGTAAATGGCCGATAAAATGCCACTTGATTTCCGGGCACGATTCTAAAATCTGGATTGAGAAAAAAAGAAAGTGTGTGAAAAATTGTCACTGACACAGCTGGAAGAAAATCCACATTGACCAAAAACACTGAAACCCACCTGAGGATCTGAAGCTTTGTCCACAAGTTCATTAACCTGGTGTGGAGACACAAGGAGGCGGTCAGTCTCTAGTTAACATCTCCTTTCTCCCCCCCTCTCTGTCTTCGTCCTAGCATCCTATCTTTATCGAGACAGTGGGAAAGCTGAGAGGGATCCAGAGCAGCAGCGTTTTCTACTCACATAGTTTTCTCCAAAGTTACGCTGTCCTTGTCTGTAGGCCTCTATCACCATCTCCGGGGGTTTCGTCTTGCTGACAGCTACCAGGCGGGGTGGCAAGGCCGGCATCGTCTGAGGAAGGACGTCAGAGAAGAGGGGGAATGAAACATTAGGATTTTTCATCTGTGTGAATGAATGACTGAATGCTTGCGGGGAAGACGCAGAGTGTGTGTGTGATGCAGTGTGTTATCGGAGGTCATTTTGCCCCAGGAGAACAGTGAGTCAGCTGTGTGAAAGGTCGTGCAAAATAATGATGAACCTGGGGATGGTTTCTGGCTGCTGACACCATACAATCAACCCTATTGACTTTGTCACTGTGGCACAGCTGCACATGGCAATTAAAAGATGCTGTGCAATTCTTTGACCTAGATATCAACCTTGATGCCGTTACCTTGGAGGTTCATAGCTGTAAACTGTATCTCTGTACAATATAAGTATATGTGCAATAAGTACAAGTGCAAGTATCTTAGTAGAGTAGTGATGTCTAATGAAGCTCCGGAGGGGGTTAGTTGGTCTAGAGCGTGGGTATATAAATAAATAACCTACAACCAGCAGGCGTGCCAAAAGTGGGGACTTCACTAAGACTACACTGCCATGCATAACGGTGCATGCAGAAATATGTGAGCTCCCGTTAACCGGCCCCCTCGCCCACGCATGTTATGCCGCTGATCAAATCCATGCAAGGTGTTACGGAAGTGCTGCCACAAGCCCGAGTGTCTCCCATCCAAAGGTTGAAGTGTTTGGCAGCCTTACATAACAAGTCGTGCTGCCGGAGCACGGCTTCACTAAAACCCCCAGTAGTGGTTACCTTGAGCCGTCGTGCCGCCGCCTGGTTCACCCGCTCCACCACCGACCGTAAAGCCTTTCCAACCTCCTCCGACATTACTACTTTCCACATACCGTCAAACCGCGACCGTGCGTAAGCAGAGAACGTAATAAAACGTGTCAGCGGTGACGATAGTCCGCTTTCAAAATAAAAGCCCTGGCTGCAAAGAAAAGGCGTATATACGCAGGCTAGCGCCCTCTATTGTTTCTACTTCAGTATTTCAGTCATGTTGCCAAATACTACATACTGATTACAAGCTTTCAGCTCTACGTTGTTCCAAAAAAGATAAATGTGTCAGCCAACATCCACCCTACTGAAGTGCCCTCGCGCAAGTTGTTGAATCCCTACCAGATCCTGTTCTGCAGTTAACCCTGCCTTCTCTGGGGGGGATGTCAATAAAGACTCACACTATTATTATAACCTTCCCTCCAAAGCAAATATTTGAGTAAAAATGAGAAAGGGCAAGAACAGTGTAGCATAATTTAGGCTGTACCATAACAGTTCCAGACAAACATAAAACTAGCTCAACTAGCTTGTCACTCAATATCTTCTCTGCTCCCTGAAGCCATTTATCATTGCTATTTGTGTTCAACGGAACATGGAGGTTTCAACACATGTAGATATAGTGACAACACTAAATATAAAGAAACAGATATTCAGGTTTATTCACACGATGACACAATTGAAAAACATGTCCAAACAATATATGCCTGTCAATGAAAATCAGACGTCTTACAATTCAAAGAAAACAAATTCTCTTCATCTCAACAAAAACTACAAAAGGACAATAACAGAATGTAAAAAGGTGTGGGTCATTCCTTTCTCCATCAGCAGCTTCTGCATCTTCTCTCATACTCTCTCCAAGGCCTCCAACATGATGATACTGTTTCCTCTGATGACCTATAAGAAATAAGACCACCGGAGAGTTACATATTGCAACGCTAAACGCTGCATTTAGCAGGCAAATTAATTCTTCCCAATTCTTTTTGGGGCATTAATCCTTATGGTACTAATGCTGTCAATATTGATCCTGTATGGGGATGAAAAACGTATGCAATCACAAAAAATGTTCACCAAATACTATATTATTATATTCAAATGTTGACGATATTGACCATGAGCATGGGACCTTTGAAAAAAGGGCATGTGAAAAAACATCTAATAAATGACATACATGATATTTATAACACAAACAAGGCAGTAATGTGTTCTAAGACAAATGTAAAAAAGTCAACGTGGAGGAGGGTAACCATGCAAGTCCATTTTACAAGATTTTTTTTTATTTTGTAACGTTCTTGGATAGTGTACAGTGAAGAGAGACAGGAAGGATTGGAAAGAGAAAGGGACACCATGTACCAACAGCCTTGAGTCAGATTTGAACCATAATGCATCTTACTGAGCCACAAGAACAGATTTTTTTTAAAAAGGAATACATAAAATCAGAAAAGTCCATTAGTGGGGCTACACCACAATGTGACTGTGTACAACCAGGTGCAACTTCCAATTATTCAGTTTCAACGGACCTCTCCAACAGCATTATTTAAAATCTTCAATAGTGTTTTAGTCCCCAAACATCCTGGGAGAACCTTGTACAAGCAGCAAATCAACCTACAATTTTGACAATGTTTCATATTTGTCTCGATGCAGATTTCTTGATCAGGTCGCCCTTGAAAAAGATTCTTAATCTCAAAAGGGACCGCCCAGATGACCCGATAGGTAAGGCTGAACAGATAGGTAGTAGGTACTTTATTAATCCTCGTGGGGAAATTTCTTAGTCACAGCAGTCAAACAACATAGAACAACAACAACATAGAAGAATAACACAACTAAGATAAGTAATAAAAAATTAAAGAATAAAAATATATAAGATATGCTCTACAAAAAAAATATACAAATGCTTAGTGCCAAAGGAAAAAAAAGTAACAATATGCAAAAAGAAAAGAGTTACTGACCACCATGCCGATGCCGTTCTGTTGTCCCCCAGGGCCCATCTCAAGACAGTCATCCATCACCAGGTTCATAAAGGGGTCAAACCCTCGTAGGATGCCCTGCACGTGTCTGCCTCCATTCAGCTTCACTAAGGGATGGAAAACAGAGAACTGTGATGAACTTTGCATATTTACGTTTAATCCTTCAGCTTCTGTTCAGTTTTCATGTTTTGATACCCAATTAAACAGATCTGCTTGTTATTTCTAATTTAGTTTATATGGATATAAAAAGGTAAACGGGCATGCCAATGAACCTAGCAGTAAGGACTGGATCAATTATAGTTATGCTGGTGTTTCCTATTCTAGGCAACCTCACACAGCATGATCAGGCTTTGATCGTAGTTTAAATAACTGCATATATTTTGTATCTCACAATAGCTCTGATTTCTGCCAGTCTCTTACTTTACTGACACCAAAACCTGACGTTTACTGCTAGGTAGCTGGAAAATGTTGCAGTTATCCATGGGGATAACACAACTTAATAATGGTATTTAGGGTGGATTTTTCCCTTAGTGTATATTAGTGTCCAGCTCAGACAGTAGAGCATGAGACTCTCAAGCTCAGGGTTGTGGGTTCAATTCCCATGTCTGTAGTGTAATTTGGGTCGCACGATTTCCTGACGTCATTGACATATTAGTTATGAGTCATGAGAATAACCTCACTTATATCTTATATAAGTGTGTAATATCCTTGTCCAACTGTATTGTGTGAGTAGGACTAAGAAATAAAAAACAAACAAACGTGAAAACTGTCACGTATGTGATGCAACAAGTTTTCAAAATCTGGTTTTCAAAAATATTTCAGTGCGTCTCCACGTTAGCCATGGTGTTATTTGTCTATCTGACAGTCTTAGACTCTCATAAATCATAATTTTAAATAATGTATTTTGTACTCACACGACAGCTTCTTGTCCATGAACCTGAAATAAAAAAAACACAAAACGTATGTTGGGTGAAGAGGAATATAGCATAACCTCACGTTTTTCATTCAGCAAGGACAAGAGTATCACGTCTTCCCACAGGCTAACTAATGTTAGCATCCAGTGCAAACAATGCAGCACAAGCTGACTGGTAAGACAATCGTTTAAACCACAAGACGTTAAGCATCGTCAAGACTAGAGGAAACTTTAAGAATTAAATAGTAGGCGAGTAGTGGAGAACTTACTTCTTCAGCTCTGGAGGATGTGCTTTACTCATTATGTCTGTGTTTTAAAGTTAGCACAGAGAAGTCCGTAAGCTTTTCGTTTTACAAAAACGCGGAAGGAAAGCATGGGCTGATAGACCGGAAGTTAGCAAACGCACTTCAACCGGATTCTTATGGCGTTGTATCTTCACATCGCCACACTGCGGCCAGGAGGAGAGTAACATGAGGATCCTGGAAAGTTCCCACTGTCTGGTACAAAAATACAACTTTAAACTTACATAATATCACAATTAATTTAACATAGAATAAAGTATGTGGATCGATAGATACATGTTAAACGAATAGGGCAAAAGAAATAAGCTTGGATAAAGTAATAAATTACACTATCACCTTCAAAGCCTATCTCTATCATCAAATTGATTTTTTTTTTTAATTAGGGGTGTTTTTATTTGCTTTCCTATTAGATAATTTATGTAGGGAGTCGACAGAGCGTCTTCGTGACTCAGTTGGCTAAGGTGCATACCATGCAACATCCTGGGTGTGGATCCGGCCTGGGACCATGTCATACCCCTCTTTCTCTCCCAATCTTTCCTGTCTCTCTTCACTGTGAACTATCAAATAACAACAAAAATCCCCCAAAATAATTCATAAAAGTAGAGAATTGACACCTTTAATTTGCCAAAAGAATACAAAATCTTGATTGTGTCATCAATTAGCAGAGACAGTATTGCTGCATAGAAATAGGACCACTTCTTCATTGATGTTAATTAAACCATTATAATTTATTTATTTTGGTGGGGTTTCCCCTCAACTAGTGCAAAAACGTGCGGCAAAGATAGTAATTCTACAATATTTTTTACACAAAACATGTCAAATTACCATTTAGAAATTATGTAGACTGAATCATAAATTAATCATTATGGCTTTATGAATTATTTCTATGCATTTGCTGTTGAGTATGTACTGTTCTGATCATCAGTGATACACAGACAAGTAAACAGGTGTAAGCAGTACACTATAATCTGCAGAAACTCTGCCCTTATTTAGTATGTTTTACAAATTAAATAAGGGCAGAGAAAGCTGTTTCATGTGTAGAGCCCTGAGCAAAAATAAATGGGTCCACTACTCAAAATGCACAATAAATTGATTGAGATCAAATGAAAAACAGAAAACATTGCAGGATAATCTTTTTTTAATGATGTACTCTATAAAGGACCAAAAACTCATTTACAAAAGTACCTTTCAAAAGTGGAAGTTTCAAAACTATTAAATCATTTTTCTATTTTTTCACAGTAGCATTTTGAAAACAGTAGCAGAAAATCATGTAGAGAAAAAAAAATTAAAAAAAATCACATTGATCCTGGTTCATTCACCATAGCATACATGTCAAGCATCATAGATTTACTGGGAATGTGCCATTACTGCATCTACTTGCATAGCTAGATAACATTTCCCAAGCACACATCATCTAAAAAGACAGGCCGATGTGAAATGTACTTTTACTGGACCTAATTATCCATGACAGCCATAAACATTTTGTTAATTTAATAAACACCTGGCATGTAAAAAAAATACATTTTTAACTAGCACTTTCCCCATGACTTCGTTCAGACCTTTCGCAAAATCCTATTTGCAGATGTTTTCTGTGGTTTTAGCCTTAGGTGCCAAACGGGTGGGATTTACCTCACAGATTAATAAAATGAGGGCCAGAGTTTATACAACTTTAGATAGGTTTAGACAAAACTATGTCCAGTGAGACTTGCCATTGACTACTTATATAACACTGAAATTGTCCTGATGTAGTAAACTCCCCCCATCTGGTACTCCAAGCAGGTTACAACAAATACTACATATTATTTGCAAATAGTATTTGACCCAGGTCTGATTGTGACAATCCAGCAGCATAATGACGACAGTGGGACTCCAGAATTTCTACCAATGCATGACTGATTATAGCCCAAATTCTTAGAAAGATAACTAAAATACAGCTAAGAACATGTTTGACCTTATTTAGCTAAAGCACTTCAAATGTCTTGAGTAAAAATGGATCCTTGCACACAAGATATCTGGCAGTGCTTTGGCTACAGCTTACCGTGCTTTGGAGAACAGAGCACATCTTTGTGAAATAGTGGCTAGTCAGTAATGGTAAAACAGACTGGATATGCCGCACACTTCTTAACATCGTTCCCTTCTTAACACTTGATATGTTACATTCATTCATTCAACAATGAGGGTATAACTGCAACCGAATGCTCCAGCAATGAAAAGGTGACAAGAATTTCTTACAGATTTCTCTCTCCTCTCTCTGTCCCTTCAAGGCAAAAAGGCAATTTAAGTTATGATGATGACATTCAAAATGAATCTTAGTTTTTGTTGCCATGTTGATTGTAGTTCTCGGCGATGTTGTCCTCCTCCACCCTGACTCGGAGGTGGTCCTGGCAGTGCTGTAGGAAAATGTCCAGTGCTGAGAAACCCTGTTGGCAGGGCACACAGTGGTACAGCCTCTGTCTCTTAGACCCCGGCTCTTTGGAGATGTCCATCTCCTGGTTGCACACACTGCACTGCCTCCTCCTGACCGAGGACTGGTGGAGCTCCACGTGGTCCCTCAGCTCCGACTGGAGAGAGAACACCTCAGCACAGGATGGGCATGGGAACTCTCTATCCACCTCCTCCTCCTCTACTTCAGGCACTTCCCGGCATCTCCCTGGATCATTGAACTCCTCAAATCTGGCCACTTTCCTGCTAGGCCTCCCTGG
Source organism: Gephyroberyx darwinii (assembly GCA_900660455.1). Classification (NCBI taxonomy): domain Eukaryota; kingdom Metazoa; phylum Chordata; class Actinopteri; order Trachichthyiformes; family Trachichthyidae; genus Gephyroberyx; species Gephyroberyx darwinii. The sequence continues at coordinate 9,602 of CABFOQ010037217.1, read as the reverse complement.
GCCAGCCCTAACAGTATTGTTATCTGTTAGGCTGGTTTTTAGTTTATTTGGTTTCTTGTCTGCTAACTTGGAGTCTTTGGCAGTATTTCCTACAGACTGGCTTTCTTTCCGGATGGCGGTGGAGGTTGAGCCTTCGTGCTGTTTGGAATGTGCCAAAAGTGACAAATGATGGAGGAAGACTCTGCCACAAACCTGACACGGATACACATCTCCTTTCCTGCGTTTGGTGGCCGGCTCTCTCCCAATGTTCTTTTCTCTGCTGTGTTTCTCCTTCCTGTGCAAGTACAGGTTGGCAGTGCTCTTGAAAACCATGTCACAGGAGCGACAGCTTAGCAGCTTCTGTTTGGATTTAGGCCTGTCGATTGGATTTCCATTCTCCTTAGCATTCCTTCCTTCCCTTCCCTCTCCACCAGCACCTTCTTCTTTGGTTTTCTGTGCCGTGTGAGCCATCGGCACCACCTCCCCATGGGCGAGCCGCTTATGGCAGTGGAGTCCAGCTCCTGTGCGGAAGGTTCTGGAACAGAATGGGCAGGATTTGTCGTCCCTGCTGCTGGGCCCTGGGGTGTCTGAGGAGTCAGACAGGGTGGAGCCTGCCTCAGAAACAGGTGGAGAATCAGCTGGAGGGCTACTCACATTGTCTACAGTCAATGGGGAAGGTGGTTCAGTACAACCAGCCTGCTGATGGTACAGCAGAGCCTGTTTCTGGCTGAAGCCTCTCCCACACGGGGCACAGGCGTAGGGGCTACTGTTTAAGTGGTGGGGCTGGTGGTGAGGCGACTTGTCCTGGGGACTGTCGGGATCTGAGGCTCCAGCCATACACGCAGGGCACGGAGCACCAAGCGGTGGTTCTCCTTGACAAAGCTTACAGGTGGAGGAATCACGGGCACACTTATGCAGTTGTAAGGAAGACAGAAGGGAGAACTCTTTCCCACAGGAGAGGCATTGATGAGGCTTGGGTAATGCATGTTTTACCTCTTGGTGGTGCAACAGCTCTGTCGCATCAGGGAAGCCCAGGCCACATTCTGGACAAACGAAGGAGGACGGGTGGACTGAGTGCTGCCTCCTGCTCCGACTGTCCTGCTTCTGTTCTGCCCGTGCCACCAGTTTAGCGAGCCTGGACAAGGTGTCTGCTGCGGCCCGGGAGCGGCTGAAAGACTCTTGTGTTCTTGTGGTGCTCCAACTGCAAGGGACTCCATCCATCCTCCTCCCCCAAGCTTCCCTCCTGCTTCAGTTGAGAGGAGAGAGCTCACTAGCCAGCAACGTACACAAGACACAATATAAATAAACAGAATAAAAGTACTCAGTAGCCTTTTGTCCGTAACTCTTAACGTTACTTCTCCGAATGGTTAGGTAACTGAAGTTGCTAACAGTTAGGTACTGTCAACCGAAGTTGTGGTATGGAACAGGCAAGCTAACCTAAACGTTAGCAAGCTCCTCCATGGTACTACCGTTATCCATTATTGATAACAGCTAAATGCATTTTTTAAAGAACCTCGGCAGTGATAACCCAATAGCTAGCAACCCAGCTAGTCGCTAGACCGAAGCATCCATATGGCGCTACAGCTCTGCAAAACGACCACAGAGGCTAGCTTTGTATTTGCTAACGTTAGCTTGCTGGTACCTGCGTTAACATATTAACGCATATTTACGCGTTTTGCAAAAACAACTTACCTCGGCACTCGAACAAAATCGATACTTCCAACAGCTGAACCTCAGCGGGCTTTGCTTGATACGTTAACTTTTGGTTTCATTATCACGACCAATATTTGCGTGGCTGCAAAAGTGAAACCGAAGTTTGTGTACTTGCTGGATCTACCAGTATCACTTCCGGCTACGTCATTCACCTTTTCTTCTTTTTGCGTGGATAATCCTAGTTTTACTTCCTAAATGTCATATAAATTAAAGATGTTATTTGGCTATTGTGAGCAAAGGCCAAAGAACACGTGCGCACACACACACACACACACACACACACACACACACACACACACACACACACACACACACACACACACACACACACACACACACACACACACACACACACACACAGACACAGACACAGACACAGACAGACACAGACACACACACGTCAAAATGAAGAATAACAATCGTTTAATATAAACAAAAAGTTAATTGATATACAGCAGATTACTGTAACAATTCTTCCTTTAAGGCTGAAGCCAACATTGACTACTGAAGCACTGTAACAAGAACAG
>CABFOQ010037214.1:13710-30514 GCA_900660455.1 Gephyroberyx darwinii | reverse complement strand
CTAAAACACTGTTGTCGTGTCGACGGGAGGCCAAAACGCACTCCAGAAGTATTGCCGTTGTCCCTCAAAAACCCATATCAGTCGAATCCCATTTGTATGCAGTCTTGTGAACCTCCAGAGCAACAGAGCCAGACTTTACTGAAGACTTTACTTAATCAGAAGCAGACAGATGGATAGACGCAGCTTCTTCATAACGCCGTAACAGTCTCTCTGGACCAAACAGGTCGTTCCCACCATGTGAATCCCAGGCAGCAAGAGCCTCTTGAAAACGTTGGTCTTCCAAGTCCTCTCTCTACATGAAGTCAGATCGACAAACCCACAGCTTCCAGGCTGGGAAATGTGGGCTTGTGAAGGCCAATACCAATTTCTCGGGATTGAAGCTGCAGATAGCTGATAGTTTGACGTCGCATGGAGGGTCTACAAAGAAGCTCTTTGATTCTGGGGCTGCTGACACCGAAACCTGACGTTTACTGTTGATGTAAAAAGCTGAAAATCGGTCCAGTTTATCCACGGGAATAAGAGAAACACATCACCAAACGACAAAACGGACCAAGGCACCAGCAGCTGTTTTTTTCACATTCAGATCCACAAAGACGTCCACTGTGCAGACACGCTTGGTGGAACTGAAATTGTGGCTATTACAACTTGTGTTTGGTGTTTTATCGATAAGAGAATTGTTTGCCTTGGAAGCTTAATAGGAAAGGAGGGCTGATTAGATGCGGCTCTGGTACTGCGTTGCATCCATTTCTTATTTGACTCAGAGATGGAATTGCATGAGAATCAGCACTTGTGCTAATAGCATTTCATTGTTTCATCAGCACCATTTCCAGCAGCGTCCCCCCAGAAGAATAAACCCTGATAATTACTGGGAATCAGCAGACATAAACACCACAATCGCTGTTGCAGGAATTGGAAAACACAATTCAGGAGCGGTGTATATATATACATATATACCTATCACATCTATAACTTTATCAGCATTTGATAAATACGTGCCGGTATCAGACGAGGCAGCAGCTGGAGGTTGATGGATGAATGGAACGATGATTTTTGTCATTGAAGATGATTTTGGATCTTTGTCACAACTCACAACACAACTTCTGTGGCCCACGTTCTCTGGCGAGTAAGAAATAATAAAGACTACCACTATTTGGGTCTGATTTGTCTGTGGTCTAAATGTTTCAGAGGCTTTTCCACCCCGTCATGAATACAATTCTGAAATGCTCATTTTTAGCATTAAAATGGTCAATAAATATTGAACATTGGCTCCCAGTCCAACTCAAAACCCATGTCAGTCCAGTTCTACCACACTGGTCAAGGGCAGAACGCTCTCCAAACCTAAACACACTTTAACAATTACGCTTTCAATGGTAAAACCCGAGTGAAAAACACTGACGTGGTTCAAGTCCCTGTGTGGCTCAACGGCACCCTACGTACACAGTTTTTGGGAATCCATGCAAAGTCAATGGGAGGTGGCGACCAGAGCGAGGCAACCACAACTTCGGTCTAGGTGGCGCCAACCGAGGTGAGGAGGCGCTGGAGAAAAAATGGAGAAAAATTAGGTCCGTGTGACCTGTAACATCTGACCAACACCGCTAATCGTAACGGACCGCACGGCCACCGTGTCACAGATTTCACAGCTGATTCTTCAAGTCAAGCCATCAAACTAGCTGCACGTCTTACTGCTGTTGTCGGGTACGGTCACTGATGGGAAACCTACTCCACACAGGAAGTGACCAATCCAAATGTCTCCTAAACGGCAGTGAGTAAATAAATTGAGAAATAAAGATTCATACTGCAGAGATCACCTGTCAATCAAACAGCGTGTCCAGCACTGTGATGTCTTTCCACTTGGATTTTCTGTTGATGGAGTTCCTGTAGGTGGCGCTCTTTGTCTATTCAGCCACGGTGGCTATCGCTGCTCATGCTAACTACCCAGCTCTTCTTCTGTTTCTTCCTAATTGTACTAATGACTAGTAGCACCGTCAAGAGAGACAGTGACTAATGTTCCCTCGTTGTCCTGCCTGCCACAATAAATATCCAAAGGTATATTATACGTGTGGTGTGTGTGCGTGTGTGTGTGTGTAAGCCTGTGAGCCCAAGAGCCCCATGTCAAGGCGTAGGAGGGTAATTGGTGTCAAGCTTAATTAACAACACTATGGAGACAAGCATTTATATCCGTTAGCTGCCGGCATATGTCTTTCTAGCATCATATTTATAATGACTGTGTGTGTGTGAGTGTGTCTTGATTCCTTTTGGAAACGTTTCAACGCTGCCAGCGCGTTGACAGCATCACGTCTACCGAACGCCCACACTAGAGGTTCACACTGTACATAAAGTCTCTCTGGGTTCTTTCAAGTCGGGCTCGTGACCGGGAGGTTGCTAGTTTGAATCCCTGGACCGACTGGAGAAAGTGTTGACTTTCCCCTGGATGATGAATAAAGGTTGAAATAAAATAAAATCAATATTGAGGCTGTTTTTTTCCCCCCTCAGCATCTCCTCAGTCAGTCGGTTTCTCACACCATGGAGCGAGATGGGTCACATTAATATTTATAGTCCCAACTTCCTGCAGAAGCGGACACAAACGCTCCATAAATGTCTAAATCAGACGTATGAACACGGTAAAACATTTCAGGTTCTTAAGCCGCTACCATTAGAGAAATGCCTTTCTAGTGTAAATCAGCAAACACACACACACACACACACACAAAATCAGATAGAGTATTCTCTGCAAAACAAACTATACTGTAAATTCATGTTTTTCTTCATATTCTCTCATTCTCATATCTCTATATTATATCTCCTTATTTTATGTATTTCTTAATTATTTTGTTGTGCATCTATTTCCTTATTCATTATGTTGTGATATGACAAAGTATATTTTCATTCACTTTTATTTGCCTCTGTCTAGTTTACTGGTGATTGTGCTAAGCCTCTTGACTCCTCCTCTGGTCTGGCCTTTCCTAAGGTGCTGCTGTCACCTAGTGGTCACTGGATGTACTACTGCAGCACAACACAGACTTCTCATTATAAAGTTTCTAACAAAAAGGCAGCTGTTACCAATTTCATAAAAAAAACTCTCAGGGTAATAACTTCTTGGCTGTTGATTCCATGCTAAAAAAAAGACAGATGGTTTAATGAGTGAGGTTTTTACTGCCCCATAGAACAAAATGACCATAATACATCTGCTCTGGTTGATAGAGTTGTTGATCAATGCCAACGACTCAACGATTACTTGGACCAGGAGAGTTTTCTGCCTTTCAAAACTCCCCACCCATTGGACTTTCTCGACACACCCTTTCAGAGATTACTGAATGGCCCTTTAATCCAGTGTCTAATCCTGCCCGAACCAAAGCAACAAAGCTACACACTTTAAATGAGTCTTTTTTCATGGAAATGTCAAGCACATTCACTAAATAACCACAAAGCACAGCAGTCAATTGAGGAGACATTTATTTACAGCACCGGGACATTCATGTACAAATTTATTCCCAAAATAAAAGGAGCTTATCGTTTCATGGAGACAAACGTGGATCAAATTTACAGTAATGACTCAATAGGAAGCCTAGCGCGCTGCTGTCTACATATACAAGTGTAAAATGATCTGCCATTTATTGCTTTAGAAAGGATTTAAACCCGGGGAAGGCAAATCCTTGATCTGGGATGAACATGTACAAGTGCTTCTTAGACAGTACTGTCAAATATAACTCTTAAAAACAACATATCATGTACATATAATAAGAATACTCCAAAGCCCTGTCTCAAAGATATCTGTAATATTACGCAAACACCTGAAATAGAAAAGAGCAATAATCGTCTAATATTTTCTCCAAGCATGGCACCAAAAGAAAATGAAAATTTAAAAAAAGAGAAAAGAACCACACGACAAGGCTGGGTTAGGAGGAACTGGTTCGGTTCAGAGGAAAGCAGCACAGGAAAAGAAATGGACAGAAATTCAACAAAGATATCGGGTTTGGCTTATGAGTTCAGAAACCACGAGGTGGGATGAAGCGTGACAAACCGTCCCAACTGCAAACCAACCCCTTCAGTCATCGGTGTATAAACAGATTTATACGATTGGAACGGTATATTTTCTATATGCAACAATTTGACATAATATAGAGATTTCCACCTAGCAAAGAGGAGCTAACATTAGCTTACACCGATCCAACCCTGTCAGATCTTACTAAAGGAGCAGAGGATGGGCTTATTGATGTTTTTGTGGGTATTTTTTTTAATTTTTTTAATTCAGTTGAATAATAAGTCACCATATTGGACCGTTTAGCAGACCCCTGACTCATATTCAACAAATGCTGAGTTGAAGGATTTAAAAGGAAAACCCCCCCTTCAGGTACTCTTATACTGGTAGACATCATCAACCTGTGATGCGCGCCGCGTTCCAGAACGTATTTTGTGTTGTAATTTACATTTTTGGTGCATTCACTTTCCCTCACCCTGCCTTGTCTACTTGATGATTTCCTACGATTCCCAGAATGACTTTTGCCCCTTGATCGAAACTCAACATGTCATGCATTCTGGTCTGCTGAGGCTACTGTCGGTGGAGAAATTGGTAACTCTGCGTCTTCTACGATGGATTCCTCCCTGCATGATTGTTGAACGTCTTTGATTCTGAGGGACTGACACAAGACGTCACTTTTCAGGGTGGATTTTTCCTTTAAGGGTTTTGTGCAGTTAATGCAGTTTCAGATCTAACTGTTGGAACAGAATTTAATATTGACTGTCCATTAAACGTCATTGATCACATACCTATATAAATAAACATCTGAATTTGTATAATTGGGTCGTTTTCAAAAGCACACTTCAGCAAAGTAACCCCTCATCTAACATAACATTGGCTGAAGCAATCTTGTCACTACATCCCTTCCACCAATCGCGTTAGCTCAGAGGTCACTTCACCAGAATGAGCTGGTTGGCTACATTTTTAGCACATTTACACTGCTGAGAAGTGGATTTGGGATTTGGCAAAGAGGACTGGAACAGACGCAGCCTCAGTCCGAGTCAAACAGCTGAAAACATTAAACAGCGTCAAACAGTCCGCCACGTCTTTAACTGGATCCCAGTCTACCTAAACTGGTTACCAAACTGGCGCCAGGAGTTGCTACAAAGCTCTCCAAGTAAATGTGGGAACACAACTTAGAAAAGCATCTCAGTGATTTTTATGAGACATCATTGCCCAGTTTTATTGAAGTTCTTGATATATTTATTTTATTTGCTCTCATTGCAGAGTTGAATATTTCTGAAATGGTTTAAGTTACTGATATTCATGTGGTGCTTTTGGTTTAAACAAAACACACTGGCTGCTCTGTGATGTTGCTTGATGTTTGTCTTATTTGCCGTGGTATCGTACTAGTATTGCATTTGTAGGTATTAAACTTAGTATTGGTATTGAATTCTGGTATTGTGACTGGTAACTGGGTGACATTTTCTCTATTAGACAAGTGATTGGTGGTCAGAGGTTGGTGGTCCCTGGGGTGGGGGGTGTCAGTAGATGAACTCCCCAGGAACCTCCTGGAGGGCGGTGAAGGGCTCCTCAAACTTGAAGCGTTTGGAGATGGTCTTCTGTTTGGCTGTCAAGGCCACCTCCTCCGAAGACGATGAGGAGGACTGGCGGCACTGGCCCAGGGTGTAGGCCGCCATGACTATAAGCTCCTCTGTCACCGGGCCTTCCTCCTCTGCGTCCTCCTCTTCCGTTCTGGTTGGGCTGGCGGAAGGTTCGGGGCTACTGGTGGAGCTGGATGCTTCCTGGACCTCCAGTGGGAGGATCTCCTGGACCGTCTGGGTCTTCTGAGGCTCTGAGGGCAGAAGCCAGGGGTGTTGGAGACACTGCTCCGCTGTAGCCCGATCCCTGAGGACAGACGGACAAATGAAAGAAGGAATGTGACATGGTATTGGGGTTGTAGAAGAGCTTTTTCATATTAACCAACCATTTATCCTAAATCTGTTGGCAAAAATTGCCTCATCGTATCAAGAAATCAGCTTTTTCAGTACGTGGTAATGACGATTCCATCACAACTACTACAGTAATTAGCCAATTAGCTTAACAGCAGTTTGTCCAGGTTAACTGAACTGACTCTTCTCAAGCTACAACTCAGAGTGTTTTGGAGTAGAGACTAAAGACAAGACAGTTTACTGAGTCACAGTCACCTACATTTGGGAACAAATCTACCTGATCACACTGTTCACTTTTACCGAGAACGTTACTAAATGAACCTACAGCCACACAACAACCGTTTTCAGGAATCTTTTTTTGTAGACTGGTTGTTATTATTAAACATTATTTGAGCACAGCCAAGTCTCCAATGGACATCCATAATGGAGCCAGACCTGGTTGATAGCAGAATTGTGACGCAGCGGCAAAACCTGCTGCAGTAATACCTTCGTCAAACAGCCATGCTAAATGTATGTTATGCTAGTACGGCAAAATTGCAGTTGACTTTTTTTCCCGTGAAGAGTTTCCTTTGAAATACCATTTGAGTAACTTGATACATATTCTTACAAGACTTATAAACACTTAAAAAAAGGTTTTGATATTATTATAAGTATCTTACCTTTAAGAGAACAAGGTCAACAGTTTGTTCTCAAAACAGCTTTGTCACATTTTGGCATCAATTTAAAATACTTTAGTCACTTAGAGACCATTACAGTAGAGAGTGAACTATTCATGTCCTATAAGCAATTCAGAAAAGCACAAGATATTACCTGCTTTAGTTAGGTATATTTTTGTAATAAATATATATGAAAATATTGAAAACATTATGAAGTTATGAATGTGGCATACACACTTAATTTGGATTTATTAATGTTGTAATTGCACTTTTATAGTCAACTTCCTATCTAATTTACTTTGACAGTGTATGTCTGTTCTTTTCATGTTAGACTCTCATACATTTTCCACAATGAAATCTCATAAGTAATAATAAAAATAGCTTTTTTCCGGGGCAATTTCTCTACAGGCCACCACCTCTTCCTCTGTTGTTCTGACAGGCTGAGTATTCACTGCACTGAATTTTCTCACAGGCTGGATAACTAGGGTGTCTGTTAAATATGTAATGCCTGGCTAATCCTGGGTTATTAATGTGAATAAGGCAGCAGTGATGTGGCTCTGAGGTTTATGAATAAAGGCATTTCTGTCTAACGTCTCTTGCTTGATAACCGAGGCTTTAACTGACTGCGGCTGTTTGCGGAGGAGCGTCTGGATGAAGGCCAGGGCAGCTCGGTCCAGCTGCTGCAGCTCCTCTTCGGTGTAGCTGACGTTGAGCTGGGAAATGTTCAGGAACGTCTCCTGCTTGTCCTCGCCCAGGAACGGAGAGATTCCTGTCAGCATCACATAGGCCAACACACCAATGCTCCTGAACAGAGAGCACAGAGCGAGGATTAGACTGCTAGCACGCTAACACTCCTACAGCAAAGGGGAAAATATAACCTGGCTAAAGCACTTATAAGTAACGATAAATCAATGAATCATATGAGTTTAAATTGTGTTTGAGAAATCAAGATTATGTTTTGAGAATCATTAATGTGAAATTACTGAGATGTTTCAAGAATCATCACTTTAATGTGGTTGTGGGTATTACTGTGAATCAACGAAAACCTTCTGTTAAAAACCAGTTAAGGGTGTATCAGTAAGTTAATTGGGGTAAGAGTGTGTCCAAGGCATGTTCCAGAGAAAAACAAGTTATAAATTATGCTGACTGTGTAAAATTGGAGAACTTCCGGACCCCTTTAGGTCTGTACTGAGGGTTAGGATTGGGTGGGAAAAGCTTTCTTTCTCTCTCTCCAAATTATTGTTGTACTGATCATTTTTACTCATCAGTGAACTGTTGATTTACTGCTTGAGCAAACTTACTTTCTTGCACTTAAAGTAATTGATGATGATGTAAAATAAGACATTTTCTGTGTGACTAGGTCAGGTTCATAGAAAAAGGTTGTAATAGGTTGTCAAAGCAACATTCCCTTTACAGCAAAAGTATATTTGTTGTAGTAGTATTTGTTGTTTAAACTTCCAGCAACCACACCAACAGTGTTGCATTTAGGGGGGATATTCAGAAAAACATAAATCGTGGCAGGGCTTTTGGTAACAACGGTCAATCACTTTGAAGGGGAAAGGGGAAAATGCACATTGTGAAATTGATGTTTTAATTTATTAAAAAGAAAAATGTGTGACAACTAAAAATTAATCAAAGACTGAAAATGGAAACATACATCAACACTAGTTATTGACATACAATGCCAAACAGTAACATAACAAGACTAGCAATGCTAGTTGGACCCGGGACTGGTAGCTTCAGCGTGACTAGTGGTGTCAATTTATTGGTTGTTTGTAAAGGATTTCTTTCTGGTTCAGTGAAATGGGCAAAGGCCAACTTTATAAATAGCCTCCTTCTAGAAATACAAAACTGCTCCATCAGCACAATGTTGTAACTAAGAGATTCACAGAAAAAAAGGGCATATATTCATTCATATTTTTAGAGTTTCATAAAAATATAAAATAATTGGCCTCATTTAACCAGCTTAAACCTGTGGCTCAGCTTAACGCCCCATGAAGTTTTGTCCATCAATGAAAAATGAAATAATTCAACTCATCATATGCACATGGAACAACTTTCTTACCACATATCTGTTGCCGTGCTAATGGGCTCATAATTCAGGATCTCTGGCGCTGCGAAAGACACCGGTTATTATTAACAATTAAACAAACGCAAAAATAATTGAACAAAAGGTGGCTGAAGTGGGGTTGAGCACCAACTCACCAACATACTCCGGGGTTCCCATAATCTCCCTGAGCTCCTGGTGGCTGCTGACCATCCTGGACAGACCAAAGTCCACAACCTTAATGTCGCCCAGAGGAGCGTCGCTGGTCAGCAGGATGTTCTGAGGCTGGCAGGGGGAAGATCACACGTGTTGGTATAACAGTAGAATTAGTATCTGGACGAATGTTATCTTCAGGAAAACTGAATATATTTGATAAGGTGAATAATTGTTTTTACACCTAGATACTTTATGTACATGTACTTGTCCTCCTGTAGATCTGCTAAGTTGAATCTGATGCACATTTTGCAATTCACAAATCCATTTCCTTCATATATTGCCATATTCTCTCATTCATATGTATTGTATACATGTCAATATTTTTTATATGTCTGCATACATTCATACTGCATACACTTAAATGGTAAATTGCCATATTGTAGATATTTTCACTCATTTCTCTTTGTCTCAGTAACACTATAACTCATTTTATTGTAAGTAATTGGTTCAATGTGGAATAAAATAAGTAGCAAGACTGCTGCCTTTGAATGGAGCACACAAAATAAGATGAAATATGTTTGCAAGTGTGTGTGTGTGTCTGCTGACCTTCAGGTCGAGGTGTACTACGTTGTTCTGGTGGAGGAAGGACACTCCCTCCAGGATCTGCCTCATCAGCCTCTTCACCTCCTCCTCGCTGAAGGCCTCCTCCTCCCGCTCCGACACACACTGGTTGAAGATCTCGCCTCCCGCAGCGCTACACACACACACACACACACACGCACGCACACGCACACGCACACGCACACACAAGATATTATTCTCTGAAAAACAAACCAGAGCAGTGAACGATGGCTGAGGGACTGTTATATACCGATATGGTCTTTTGAAGGCTGATGCCAATAATTTGGCATGACTGAAGCTTTAGTATCTTCTGACCATTTTCATGCCAAAAAATGACAATGATTCCGTATTTTTCCCCCCAGAATTTTATTCTTGTCAGGATGGAAAATCCTCTGACACAGCATTTAGAAATTTGTTTTTGGAAAAAACCCAGGATAATACTACTACTGCTACTAATAATAACAAAACATGTTCATATGTGGAATCTGATCAAAATGTCTCATCAGAATCAGTTCAGGTTAAGGGCTTCACACAGTCAACCAATGTAGTATAATATAACTGTGTAAATCAATCAGACTGTTAGAGCTGGACAACACTCTTTATAAAAGACCAATAGCGTCCCCCTTACATTGGTCTAGCTCCTTGCTAGCAGGTATTCTCCAGGGGAGTCTTGCTTTGACACTACCTGGCAGCTCAACACTATTAAGCTGATCTAAGGTCTGGCGGTAATTACAGAGAGGTGATTTTAAAAGGGCTCAGCTGCCTCTGGTAGGACCTGAAAACAACTTTAATGTTGAAGCTGACTCAACAATGGGGGGGGCGGCAGAGTGATGTAACGTGTTTCTGTGTGTGGCCTTAAGAATTAAAGACACAATCAGAGTCTCCATGAGCATCTTCTTAGTTTGTGTAAATATATTAGATTTAGACCAATATATCAATTTGCAGATATTTGGGGCTGATATTTGGCCTTCATGAAAAATCAGCCAGTCAGTGTGAAACCTGCCTTAAGACTCGCACTTGAACATTGAGGACTTGGACTTGGTGACTGGACTATAACACTGCTGGCTGGAGCTTTAAAGATATTAAATCAGCACAAAATATCAGCTATTGGCAGCTTCAGTCCAAAAATATTGTTATCTGCCTTCAAAACCCAGCATCATCCTAACCGTAGTCACTAAATATTCCATACACAACCTTACCAAAATTGTTCTGAAACGTGTCCAACTTCAGCCGTTTATAGCGAATCCCACGACACCACGGCAATAAATCACTATCTAGACTGTGTGTGTGTGTGTGTGTTAAAACCCACTGGAGGCAGTGGCAGAAATAGCAGAGCACCACCAGAGATAGCAAACTAATTATGAGCTTCACTTGAATACGGTCATTTGTGCTGTCGGCCTATCACATTATCCCCACACTAAACTCCTCCGATAGCAGCCATGAAAAGAAAAACACGAGGTAGTGATTATGAAGAAAATGAAATGGCGAAAGAAAGATCAAGGCGGCCGTACAGTCCTCGCTCTTAACTCAGTACAACCACGTCAGCCTTCATTTCCTTTGCCCCGAGATAAACCCTGATGGATAAACTCAATTAGAGAGGTATGGATGGAGGGGTGGGGTGAATGGAGAGAGTGAGAGCAGTCAGGAATAGACAAGGCGTCCCCTCAGGGCGCTGATGAATTAGGTTTTATCTCGGAGGAAGGGAGGAAGGTGGAGAGGAAAAGGAGGGGCGAACAAGTGTGTTTTGGTTTTTGAAGGTGAGAAGAAGAACGCTTTAACCTGCCTAGAGGGAATGAAAACACCAATAATACTGAAGCCTCGAGTTATGAGAGCTGTGTAGGTACAACTTCACAAGAGTTCAGGTATTTATCGCTAGGGTTGATATTTTTGGACTGAAGCTGCGGATAGTGCAGCTTCATATCTATACGTTTGACCGTTTTCATGCCAAAACAATTCCAAAACAATTCCAAGTATTCAGTGTTTTCACCAGAACTGTGGAAAAGCCTCTGAAACAGCATTTACACCATCACGGGACACTAAAACTCTCCACTGACAGTCATACTAATGAAATTCTTCTAGGTAGGTTCACCAGGTCTCATTGCAGGTTATACAGACTGAAGGCACTGACTGGTGGATATACCGGTCCAACTCTACTGGTCACATTGCAGGCAACTGTACTCATGTTAAACGATTAACTGGCAGAAGTAAAAATAACAGTGTTTCCCCCAGAATTTACAGGGTGGAAAAGCCTCTAAACCATACTGGAGCACTAAAATCCTCCATACATACTCCAAACATCTCATTAGAATCTCAAGCTCTTCACATACACAACCAATACAATTATGATACATGTTTAATCAATCAAACTGCATATATCATCCATCACATCTGGGGCAGATTCTGCTGAGCTGTCTAATATATAATCCCTTTTTTGGCCCTTTTTGGTCTCAAGTGCCGAATGGGTTTTCATCTCAGCTTGAACACATTTGGATCCAAGATCACACGTGCAAGGCGTGCAAGAGGTTTTTCTCTTCCTAGCTAACTAAAACTATACAAATGGGTCGTCTCTTCTCTGAATGAAGATTCAACATGTCTTCTGCAGTCACAAGAGGTGGCAACCAAAAGCAGAGTGGTGGCTTCTGAAATGGTAACCTCTTGCTGCTACTGAGAATCTGTTAAAACAACCCCCACTCTGCATGAATTGGACTAGTTCTCGTTTAAGATGATAGTTTGGACTAATAATTCATCACATTGAACAAATATAAATATCTTGAAAGCTGAGGTGAACTGTATTTAAGAATGAAGCTCATCCTTTCTACTGTCTTTCCCATATGACATGAAGTTTTCCGGACCACAAACTCCATCGACGCAAAGTCGATCTGACTTTGTGCCAATATTTACTCAAAGCAATTTGTTGCATATCATCATCTCTTTCCATTTCATGAAGATGTACTCACCATTATGAAAAGAGTTAAGAGTTAAGGGACGAAGGGTCACTGGGACATAAGCCATTCACTTCAGCATCATTATGAACACTTTTGTGACAAATTTGTTTGAAAAAAGAGCTGGAATTACAAATCAATATGAAATTCAATTTATGTTACGTTTATGTGAAGGGCGTTAGCCCCTGTCAGCTCCGGCTACCAGGGAGTTTGTCTCTAATGTGCCCCCGTTTATCAAAGGCAAGGCGCTGATGAGGGGATTGTCCCAAATTAGAAAGTTTTCTAAACTGGGAATTTTCTAAATCTGGGCCACAGCTGTGAGAAAGAACCTGACTGCAACTGACTTAGAAAAGACCCTGTAAGCCCACAAAGGCAATGTGACATGCCAAACATATCCATGATGTTTGAGTGGAAGATCAGCTAATGGAACAGAATACGATGGGGCCGAGCTGAGACTTGGGAGAGTTCCTCCAGGAAGAGGCAGAAAGGGGCACCCACCTCCTTCTTCTTTGGGTCGGACAGTGAAGCATTGGGAGGATAAACAGATGCTTGGACTGGACTGGTGGGATGTTTTGCACAAGTGCCTGTGTGCAGGTGAGATGCCGCTCAACTGTCACAGAGTAGTTCGGTGCCTGAAAAAGGCGACCTGAGTGACTTGAGGAACTGGAGGCCTGTTGCGCGGCTCTGTGTAGATTTCAAAATCTACTCCAAGGTCCAAACACAGATGAAACTTACTGTGTACCGAGTCGCTCTACACTGGACATCTCCATTTATTGTGTGACGTAATGGATTTGGCTGGTCTGTCAAATGTGTACTTTGGCCTTGTGGGTTCTGGACCAGGAACAAGCTTTTGACAAGGTAGACCATGGGTACCAGGTACAGGTTCAAAACCCTGTGTGGTTTGGGCTGTGGGGAGCATTTTGTTGCTGGGGTAAAGATGCTCTATGCCAGGGCCTGTCTGATTAAGGTAGCTGGGGGTCTGAGCAGGCCTGTTCAGGTGGGGCAAAGCATTTAGCAGGGGTGCCCGCTATCTGGGCAGCTATACACTGTACCTATTGAGCCCCTTCTTACTCTTTTGCACAGGAAGGGTGGCAGAGCTGAGAATAATTACACCCATTGCTGTCTCTGCCTATGCAGATGATTCAGTTGAGAGCTTTCTCTGATAGGGTTAACCGGGCTACGAGTGACGCATTGTCATGTGGGTCTTGGAGGTGTGGTACTACAGTTGCCGGGGGGGCTGCAATGCGGCCAGGAAGAACTTCAACTCTAAGGTGTATACCTGGGTCTGGGTCAAGAAGAACTGGGAGGCTGCTTCTGCCAGCAACTGTCTCTAAGCTGGCAAAATGGAAGTGGCTTCTCTAACAAGGTGTGCACTGATAATTAACAAACTGGTGGCATCCTCATTGTGGCACAGACCGGCTGTACTCAACCCTCCCTGCTGGCCTCTTGCAGGACTTACAGAGGAAGCTGGTGGACTTCTTCTGGTCTGGTCATCACTGGCTTAACGCTGCAGGCCTATATCTGCCCATACAGGAAGCAGGGCAGGAGCTGGCGGACTACGAGAGCAGGGTGGCTGCTTTTAGACTCCAGGCGGCCCAAAGACGGCTATACCGTGCAGAAAGCGTGCAGAGGAGGGTGGGAAGATGCTGTACTTTCTCTCTCTCTCGATACAGAGCGACAGACAGAGAAACACCGTAAGCCCCAGTCTATGTCATCACGCTGAGTCGCCTGGAGGAAATCTACATCTATTCTGTTAAAAAACCTCTAAAACTTTAGAGATCCCATCCTTAAGTCCAGCACAGGAAGAGTGAGGAGGGGAAACAGAAAAGGAAACAGTAAGAGCAGGCAGGAGATGGAAGACACCATATGATGCATGATCATTTATTAATGTCAGTGGTATATGAGTTTTACCGCCCTTCCCTTACTTGAACCAGTTACATGCTTCCTAAGATGGTACAAACCCACTAATGCCTGCAGAGAAGAGCATGCTCTAACAAATTTGCCACTGTCTGGAAAGTAGTCTGACTTTCATCGATTTGTGACAAGTGTCGTCCAGACTCTTAAGTGTATAAATCACTATTCTGAGACAGAGGTTCAGTCAAGGAGAGAGGGTGACTCAGAGTCATACTCCATGTCCTCAGCCTCACTGTTCCCTTGGCTCCCAGTCACAAGAGATTCAGACACCGTTCCCTCCCATATTCCATCCACAGGGAAAAATTCAAGGGTGACATTGTGAAAATAGTACCCACATTTAAACATTTAAGTATTGAGATTTTTTTTTTAATCTTCAAGGGTGAAGGGATAACAGCATCAATTGCAGCCAAATATATCATACCCTGTCACAAAACAAGAGGCTCTGAGTATCTGGATCTAAATTCCCTACATATAATTTAACCTCTTTTAACCTACAACAACAAAACAAAATCCCCCCACCGATTGGAGTTTCAAGATCCTCTCTGACCTGTCGATGTTGCTGCAATTACTCGGTCACTGATAGAGGCCGATAAAAGTCCTAGATTACTTAATGCTCTTAAGTATTGCGATATGCCAATACTTTACGATTATTACTTGTGGGATCTAAAATCGCACTATACCACAAGATTGATTGTGCAGCTCTTGGAAGGACCAAAATGATTCCCAGGTCATGATGAATCAGAGTGGCTTTGAATGACGACCCCAGTGACCGCGTAGCCACACTAAATGGGTCAGCCACACTGCCCGAAATGAAAAATGAGAAAAAAAAAAGACAACAACAAACAAGCTCCTTTCAAACGATCCCAAACAAAAGCAGATTGGCCATGTGCCTGTGTTTCCCTCTGGAAGCTTGACAGGGTGGCTTTGAAGCCTGGCGAGAGGTCAGGTTCACGCAGGCCAGAGGGCGGCCAGAGTTTGATTGGTGTGTTGCTAATGTAATTAATGACATCACTGTCATCGCGGTGCTGTGGGAATGGATCGATGCGGCTTTGATCAGCCGCCTGTTACGACGTCAGGTGGTTTAGGAAAAAAAGGAAGACGTGAGCGGCAGTTCTGACCTAAATAATCTGCTTCATATCTAACAATAACAGGGTGAGGGGGGGTGAGGGGGGGTGTGTTTCTTCTAAAAAACAGGAAATTGGTAAATACAGATCCTTTCAATTTTGATTAAATAAGGATTGCATGGTAAAAACTGAACATTTCTACAAGGGGTTCACAAACTTTCAATCACGACTGTAAGTCATTTTGGGATCCCAAGTGTTAAAATACAATGGCAACTATTTTCTGGATTTTTGGTTTGTGGACTCAAATGCACCACTCACTAAGTGCATGGGAACTCAAATAAGGAGCAACAAAAGTTTACAGAAAACCTCCAACTATCACCTTGATGGCGTACCAACAAGTTTACACGCATGAACACATCAAAGTATTTTAACTTGAAGTTGTTTTTTCCCATATGACTTGAATGCAGCATTACCCTCCCTCTCTCTCTCTTACCATGCTTTGGCTGGTCATGTGCGAGTGCTCAGCTGACATAATGAACTCCCCGCTGGAGCCGAGCCAGAAATGAGGCCATGTAGCTCCATCTCTCCTCCTCATTCGTTCTCCGTCTATGTCATCCCCTTTGTTTAATTCAGTTTTCTCCCTCACGCCTCGCTGTAATGTCCACTGTCACCGCCTGCCTCTTTCTTTCGCTCTCTACCGGCCCGGAAAAGAGCTTTGGCCCCTTTAGCTCTTCTTCCCCCTACAATCCCTCCATCCCATCAACTCATCATGCCATGAATAGCTTTCTGTAACGTCAAGTTGGCCCTCATCTGTAGAATAGCTGCTTCCCCCTGACCCACTCCTCTTTCTGTCCCTCACCGTTCGCCCCGCTGCCCTGAAACATCAGTCAGCTGTCAGGAGAAGAAAAGAGGAAGAGAGAAAAACGACTGTCAGTTACAAACATGAATGCATTCCGCTCTACTTCTCACCCATATGAAAAATGGAGAGGAGGAAAACTAAAAGAGAGAAGGGCAGATTTGATTCTCTGTATTGAGCGGTGCCGACACGAGTCCTGGCAGACACCCATGGGAGTCATTCCACCCGGCACTCATCCCTTTATTCTCAGCAGGAGTTGGATGGATTTTGTGTTTCCTCTGGGTATGTATTGGGTTAGATATATAAGTTTGTAGATACATTGGACTGATACGGCCCTTTTATTAAAAACTGGATGTTTTTTTTTTTTATCATCTATCATTCTTCTGGGTTTCAATGGAGCGTTTTAGTGTCCCATGATGGTCTAAATGCTGTTTCAGAGGCTTACCCTGACAAGAACACAATTCTGGGGGAAACACATTTTTGCCTCCAAAAACCTGTATCTGTAAAAGCCTACATGGCACCGATCGGTCCAGGTGTGTGTGGAAGCAAATAGTTGGTTGTATGTGTGCATGTTTTTATTGAACAATGCATGACTGGACCAGCTGCAGTGAGCATCATATTGATGTATGACTTTGTGT
>CABFOQ010037212.1:0-11167 GCA_900660455.1 Gephyroberyx darwinii | reverse complement strand
TGGGGTTGGGCGGGGGGCTTTACATGACATCTGATCTCTTTTGATCATAACTGGTGTACCTCTGTGGTTCTGTGGCATCAATTTTCAAGTCGAGGAATCAACGACCACCAATCTATTACACCTCTAATGTGGTCAGAGAGGAGGAGGAAAGTTGGATGATTTGGAGCAGACGCGAACTCAAAAACGATTTGCTCCCACCAAGTCCATGTTGGCACAGCGGGAGAGAGAGAGAGCAGCAATCTCCAGGCGCTCCGATAGACTCTGCACTTGCCACACACTTTGCGAGCACAAACATTCTTTTATCATCCTCCTCCCGGATGATGGCCACTTTCTTTTTCTCTCTTTCCCTCGCTGCCTTCCTTTTTGGCAGGCAAGATTATGTTTAATTGTATCACAAATGAAGGATGGTGACTGAGGCTTGGCCCGAATTCAAGGCAGAACATGCACAACCGTATTCCTGCCTCACTTACTGATGTGTGGTGGCACATTTGACAAAAAAACTATCCAAGGGTACGGTGTGTGTGTGTGTGTGTGTGAGAGAGAGAGAGAGAGAGAGAGAGAGAGAGAGAGAGAGAGTTAAAACATAACTGAGGCAGAACTCTTTAACATACCATCCCAATTCCTACTCACCCTTCCCTGCCCTCCACCACCTCTCACTATCAAACTGCAAGCGGTTGAGTCTGGATCTCTGCTATCCTCTGCTCTGCAGTGGTGGCACCCCGAGGCCACCTACCCACAGTAATCTCTTAATTAGCACAAGGGGTTTGGAAAAGCCTGCCAAATATGTGTCATTTGTAGTAAGTCTTTACTTGTTTGTGGGGTCAGACAAATTGAGGTGTTGATTGGGAGCAGGGAAGTTTGGCTGCTGCAGACTTGCTAAACAAGCACAATAACATTGGCCTGGGTGGGGCTTGGTAATCAGTTTGATCTGGGTCTTCGGTGGGTGCGTATGTGAAGCAGTAGAGGAATTATCACTTGATGCTGACATAAAATACCTTTTTTAACTGCTGATGTTCAACAGACAGATCCAGACCCGGGGCAGGATGTGTGTGCATGTGTGTGTTTTGTGGTTCTGCCCACTGAGTGGACCACCAGGGTACTGGACATGGGCTCCGCCTCTGTGCTTAATACAACTGATTGCACTCTGATCAGTGCTGGTAATAGTTAAGGCTTCAAAGGCACACTACCTCTGAGGCTGCCAGTAGTTATTTCCCAGCCTGAGATCGCAGCCTTTATAAAACCCTTAGCCCTAATAATGGTCTCTCTGTGTGTCTTTCTCTCCATGTCCCTCTGTCTCTCTCTCTCTCTCGTGCACCCAGGTGACCTGTCACACCTTCATCGTACTCTGCAATTACAATGTCATGTGACCCCACACGCTTGGGTAGCCTTTGGCAAGAGAGACACCTCAAGAATTGCATTCTTTTAAACACACATATCACGAAACGAGTGTCTGTTTTGACAGAGAATATAGAGGATAGAGGAAGCGTAATATGTAGTTACGAGGTTATATAAAAAAAACAATCGTTGGAAAAAATGATGGAAACGAGCCGACGGTTCTTTGTGGTCACGGTTCATTTCATTACGCTCTCCCTGGCGCATCATCAGGACAGGTAAGAGTCCATGAAAGCTTGTAAAAAGTCTGTAAAAATATTTTATAGAAGATTTTATAGATTTTATAGAATTTATTCAGTCGTGTTTTCATCTTTGCAGGTTTACTCCAATCCAGGAAACATTACTGGGCCTTTTATTCCTTAAGTGACTTAATAGCGACTGTATAGTAACTTTATCATACTTATCATACTCTGTGGTCTTTTTTGCGATGATGTTTATATAGTATCCTTATCAAATGAATTATAAGATTGTGAAATTTTTCCCTAAGGGAACAACACTTATTTATGATATCTATTGCCCGTGTAAAACAAACCATTGCAGGACGACAACAACAGAACAAACAGAAAATCCTCCTAAACAAGTGTTCAATGAAATGGATCTGCCTCCATGCACACACAGACTGGCCTCTTCCTGTACAGTGCAACCCGGCACTCGTCCATGTGAACTGGACCCACTTGGCCTGCGTCTAATCATATAATAGTCTCTTATTGCGGTGATTCATAATTACCACCTCTGGCGGACTAGTGGGTGTTAAGAGATGTAGCAGCAGCTATGGCAGAAGCTGGTTAAATGGTAGTCCAATTTACTGCACTTTTGTTTATTACACTCGATTTTAATGGGGGAGTAATCACTGCCATTTAGAAGACCGTGTGTGAGTCAAGACATTTCTTGCTAAGGCATGGGAATGAGGAAGGTGTTTCATAAGTACTTATACAGCTGCACCAAATGGGTTCCAGTGTGCTCCAGAGGCCCGATAACAATGAAACTGTTATATGGATTTGGTCATATTAAGGATGTAGGGGAGGGTAAACCCACCTGACAGAAACTCAGGCTGACAGCTTTAGGCTGAGGGAAATCTTTGAGGCATGAAAGAATAGTACACACTCTGAGATTAGTGCTTTTCTGAAAATTGATTTTTGTTTGTTGGTAGTTGTTTGCCTTATGAGGCTCACCAACCCACCTAGTATTGGCTATGGCTCAGTTAGGCTACCAGATCATATCAAATCTGTGATTTTTCTGAACGGTATCATCCCTTTTCTGAGGCGATAGAAAGTGTCAACCTCCGTGTAGAAATTGAAGCCCTGGAGGCTTGATGAGGCTTAATGATCTGATAACCTTTTGTCCCAGCCTCCACAGGTCAACGGAGGATGCGCCGGAGCGTACTGGGGGTCGCTCAGGGTTCTGCAGCTATGGTCAGTCCACATCCTGTTGTTTGGGATGGAGGAATGTTAACAGCGTCTGTCAGCGTAAGTCACTCTGCAAGCCAGCGACAGCAGAACCACAATGACAAAATACCCACAGATCACAGGTTATCAGTTTGGCATTTTTCAGTCTCGGAAAAAAAACAAACACCAGGGAATGAGGGCAAGACAATTTGAGGTTTCCCAGGTCCGGTTTGGGTTTGGAGTTTTCTGGTTCTGATCCCTGCTGATTGCATTTTTCCAATATGTTAACATTAACATTATAACCCTAACCCACTATGGAGAGATCAATGTGTCATCTCAATAGGTGTCATCTCTTGTCCTCCACAGCAGTGTGTAGGAAGACATGCATGAATGGGAAATGTGTGGGTCCAGACAAGTGTTTGTGTTCCAGTGGGTATAAAGGACAGCGATGTGACCAAGGTACACTGCATGACTACGGCTTTTCCCCTTTTGACTTTCCTATTCCTTTCCCATTATCTGTGCACATCTGCTTCATGTGTGACAAAGATTCCTATCTACTACTTGATTAATGTTTCACATTGCCTCCAGATGTGAATGAATGTGGTTTCCTGGAGCGACCGTGTTCCCAGCGCTGTATGAATACTCCGGGTAGCTATCGCTGTTACTGTGAGCCCGGATACAGACTCGGTGCAGATGGACACACCTGCACCAGTGAGTGATTTTTCTCTTGAACATTTAACATGAAAAACTACATTACACATGACACTAAAACATTACACATTGCATTAAAACTGCAATCCAGGATCTGTAAACCCAAATCAAGAAATTGACTGACTACATCATAGTAGTCATAGCGTATTTCGAGGGGTAAAAAAAACATAAATCAATGCTTTTCTGAAAGTATAATTGATTTATGTTCATTTTGTTTGTTTGTTTGCCTATTGAAGGTCATAGTTTACCCACCTTTATATTTACCACTACGTCACTGGCCACAGTGTATTAGAGGACAAGGCTGTGCTAGTGTGCTGTGTGTGGTGGCATGTGTGTGAGCTCTCCTCGCTCGGTGGTGTTCCAACGGCCCATTTCGCTGACCGTTCCTCAGCCAGTGTTTCCCTGTCTGTCTTCCAGGAGAGGCCGAGTGTTTCTCCCTGCGTTGCCAGTTTGGTTGCCAGATGGAGAGAGGGGGAGTGGTGCGCTGCCTGTGTCCCCCCGGCCTCCACCTGGCCGCTGACAACAAGACCTGCGAAGGTGGGCCTCTTCAGAAACACCCCCAGCTCATCGCTATGGTGAATCGCCATAGCAACACACCTCACTCATTGCTGTTTAGTGCTGTTTGATTTAGCATCTTTCCAGGTACTTCTATTCCGTCAATTCCACTTTTCCTAGCTTTCCTCCTAGTGATGGGAAACATCTATTTGAGGGATGTAAAATGGAACTCGTCATTTTCTCATATAACGTATGGCTGCCACCATCATGCATTGCCAGATCTTTTCTATTTGGCTTCATTTGGAGAGCAGGTGGAACACACAGGCCCCCATGGACATGGTGTTAACTACCTGCAGCTAACATACCAATGGCACTGGGTCTGGGTGGACACTGGGTCTGTCCACCCAATGGTAAAGCCTTTAATTACCTCAGAGTAAGGAAGTACTGGACTGCAGTCAGTGCTCTCCCCTCTCCAACTACGTCCTCTTTATGACTTAAGTCCCGTCGATAACTCAGCTCTTGTAAAGCGCTGGCGGCAGACACCTTCTGTCCTTTAATGACGCTAGCCCTTCCCAGTCTCTGTCCGGGCTGTTCAGGATCCGTTCTCACACGGTGGGAGACCCGTGGTGGGAGATTGGGCCTTCAAGACAGAGGAGAATCATAACACACTACTGACTCGTACCTTGCAGTAAAACTGTCCCACTGTAATTGAACATGGTTTCTCACATCAAGGAAATAGGCAAACTTGCAATACACAAAAGGTGTATTGCACAAAAGGTGTCTCTCTATAATCACAACTGACTCTGTTTGCCTTTTTGAAGGATGTTCGTTAAAAGACACCTTGAGGGGCTCAGCTCCAGGCTTGAAGTGAAACATTTGTGTGTTTGGGTCGTTCTTTGTTTTTGAACAGCACTGTACATTTCAAAGCTTCCAGTACAAAGAGGTGGTTGCAAGGTCAAGGTACTCATTTGTGTCTCTCATGTCTTTTTGAAGGTAATGATTGTTTTGAGCACAGGAAACAAAGTCTTCAGCAATTTGTCCTTGAAGTTTGTGTGTGTGTGCATGTGTGTGTGTGTGTGTGTGTGTGTCAGTATAGCCCTAGCTATGTGAAAGAATGTTGGATTATCTTTTATACCCTAAAAAAGGTGGGTTACCATTATCTGTGTTTATTTTCATTCTTTTTTTTTTGACATGGACGCAGTGTGTTATGTAGTGTGTGTGTTTGCCAAGATGTGGCGTTGGCGTCTGAGGCTTGTTTGCGTTTTGCTGAAGATGTAGATGAGTGCCGGTGGATTTCTGATGTGTGCCCACCACGGCGGACCTGCAAGAACACCTTTGGCAGCTTTGTGTGTGTGTGTCAAGATGGCTTTGTGATGGGGACACTCCGGGGCTCAGCGCAATGTCGAGGCAAGTAAATGCACCCTTCTGTATTTTTGATTCATTTCACATTTGTGTGTGTGCAGCCTTATGACATTAATATCCAGTAGATCCTTGTGCTACTAAGCAGATGGTCACATGTTTCTCATAAAATGCTGTGGTAGTGGTATGTGTGTGTGTGTATGTGTGTGTGTGAGAGAGAGATCTTTTACATAAAGCCACATCCAGCTCTGCTCTATGTCGGCCCCGTAAATGAATAAGTGGAACACAGCACCACCCCACATGTTCCCTCATCTGCCTTAACTGGCAGAGTGACAGATCATGTGAAGATGTGCTTTGGCAGCAGGGAATCCAGAAACCATGTTTATTTGATGAGGACTCATAGCTCACCCACTCAGCTGTGGGCTCGCCCACTAGCTGTTTTTGTTTTCATCCATTTGATGAGCATTCGCAACACCATCTGTCAAGCAGGTTTAAAACAGACAGTCCTTTTTCAACACCCTTTGCTCTTTCCTCACCGATCTGATATCTCTCTTAGTTAAAGCTATGACGTCCAATAACACTCTATATGACCAATACACTTACACTTCCCTCCCCAGATAAAGATGAGTGTTTATCCGGGTCTCACCAGTGCAGCCGTCATGCTCAATGTGTCAACACAGATGGTTCCTACACCTGTCAGTGCTTGGAGGACTACTCTGGTGACGGACGCACCTGCTGGCCCAGGAGAGCCCCACAGTCCAAGGCGGCCATATACTTCAAGTACAAACTCTCCAAAAGAACCAAGCCCATACAACCTTCCTCCTGAAGCTACCTGTCACAACATATGTGGCAATGTGCCAGCAAACTCTGGAAAACCCACTATTGATGCTGCTTCAGAGGACAATTTATGAAGTATTTTCAGGTAAAGATCGCTAAGCAGAGGTGAGAGAGTTTTCACTCACTCCCAGAACATGTTTCAAGTGGAGCAATGTTAAGAATTTGCCATATAACTGGAAAGCTTGTGGCCATCTTCTGTTTAAGGCTATCATTTCTCTCCCTAGTCAGTCAACAAATACATAGCATAGAACACCGGCACCATTAGCGGTTGACTGTTTCATGTCAGTCAAAGAAACCCTTCATTGAACAAAGACACTGCAACAGGACCACACTCTGTACTTTGCCTGTGCGCTTCAGTCCAAATGGCCTGTGATGACAGGGAATTTTCCTTCATTTCCCAGGAGGCAACAGCAGTGGCACAGACACACTACCCTTGTTATGACATGCGGGACCCTAAACCAAAAAAAATATTCAGACATTGCATTTCTATATTAACAATTTATTAAATATTATTAAGGATTTACAATAGCTTCGGTTTTGTTCATAGAAAGTGCAGTTTTGTGAGTGATTAACGCCGCATCAACATTTGTTAATAAAAGGCTGACCTCTGGTGGATAGATGAGGGAAGATCTCTCTCATCACTGAACTCTGAAGAGTGTTGCTGTAACAAAATACTGTGAAAGCATATTTACTAGCCTGTAGCCAAGTATGATGTGTCAATAAAGTGTTATTGTATTGCTATTTTTGTGAATTCACGCCCCTTTGAGTCCCACTACAAATCCATCAAAAAAGATTCCTAGGGGCAAATTTGAACAAGGTCAGTTTGGCAGCTTTTGAAAGATATAGACTAAAATATAGACTGGTGTTTTTGTTACCTTCACCATCTACTCTATCTTCTAGCCCTCTTCCTCTGTTATGCCAAAGGGAATGTTTTCAGTGCTGGGAAGTCACACACAGGGCAGACTACCACACAGCAAGAGAGCGTAGACAGGTCAGACCAACCAAATACCAAGAATCTCTGTCTGTCAGCAGCTGTCTGGAAACTTCTTCCTGCAGTCAGAGCAGAAGGATGGAAATTGCAGTTAAATGTTTCTCCCAGGTCAAGTTCATGTTTCCTCCTGAATTGTTAAGATTATGACCCTGGGAGGGGAATTGCAATACTTACAATACTTGAGATAATAACTGTAATGACAGCAGATGGTGATAGGGGGCACTATGTGCTCTGTTAGGGCCTCCGGAGCTCTGAAAGCACTGAGAGTTGGGTTTGCAGTGAGAACAAGCAGCTGCTGCCTGCTGAAGGGCCCTGCCACTGACCCTATTCATCCCAACAGCAGGTGTCACATCAAGTCCCCGCCTTGCCCTCACGCACACGCAAACACACATTCACACATGTGCACCACACACACACACACACACACACACACATGCATGTGCAAATTCACAGAGACTGCGCATATATACACACACACTCGCACACAGATGAGTGTGTGAGGGGGGACCTGGAACTACTTACAGAGAACAAAGAGGGAAATCAGGAAAAAATGCAGCCTCTTCGAATAAATCTCACCACAATGCTGAGAAAAAATCCCCAACCTCACCCCCAGAAACGCAAGAAAAACCTGGTTTCTCTCTTTCAAAGCAGTCAAAAGTGTCTTACAAAAGCACAAATAGAAAACATTTTAGATAAAAGGATCCAGGCCCCTTTCTGAAAAGGACCTCACACCAAGTTGTGTGTAATTCCTACCAGAAACTGGTTTATTTACCAAATAATAATAAGATTTAATGCCAAAGCACTTAGTCTACAAATAAAGGACAACAAGTGGTGGGTAGACTGAAGGGGGTAAGGGAGAAAAAGGAGAACGATGCCGTGGTGGAAATTTTCTCTATTCTTGTGCTTGTTATTTCCTACTCGTCTGTTTACATGGCACACAAGATTTCACATGGAGGGGTAGCCACGGGAACAGCGGTGCTACAGCCACGCAGAATGGCCTCCTCAAAATAAAAGAAAAACAATAAACATGTCAATGGAATTTGGACATCTGCAATGACACAAGCTCTCACGCCGAGGCCACGGCTATTTCATGAATCAAAGCGTCGCTCCCCGGCTTCCATTATGTAAAACAATATCAACATTTATTCTGAGAAAGTGAGCAATGATGCTGACAAGTGCATAGAGCCAATGACAATACAACAGCAGAGAAGCTAGTAACAACCGTGCCACCCACGTTGCTGAAAGAGCATGCTTTCAAACACCGCCACTGAACTGTAAAACCACCAAAAACCCCTGTCTTGCCCATACTGTCCTTTTCACTTTAGCCTGAAATAAGCCAGTCTTTTCTCCCCGGGCTCCATCAACGGAGGCTTTTCCACGGCTAATTCTGGTATTATGTCCCTATTGGACCCACATCTCCTCTGACACCCAGTCACTGTGAAGAACGCAGTGCAGTGTTTCCATGAATGAATTAAAATTATAAATGCTGACCAATCCGACTCAGGGGGAACGAGCCGAAGCTTGAAGCCCGTGCCGTAAAATTATAAATCTTGTTAGAGAGCCATTTTCTCTTGATTTCAGCTGCCGAGCAAATCTGCAGCAGAGCGTGTGTGACAGCCCACTGCCTACAGCAATCTTCGTAGATTTAAGTCTTTCATACCCTGTTAACACTATTGAGCTGAACTAAATTGAGCTGAGCCTGGTTCTGTTGCCACATCCTTGTTCTACATTCCCCATATTCACGGATCTGTGCCAAAAAGGACAATGCGAAACGAAAATGGACCACGCTCATTTGTTTCACTGCAGAAATGAGTGAAAATAGAATCGCATCACAAGAGCTTAGCTAACCCAATTTACCCAGCTTCACCACGGGGATCATCAAAGTTTCGTCTCATGTTAAAAGCGGGTTTCCTTGTCCGAGCGCTGTCCTCTCGCTCACATCTAAATCACGTTATGTGGGTAAATACATGTGAACCACTCTCTGTATGACCCTTGGAGAAAAAGACCATGTGCGCACACTCTCCCGCTGCACCACTCCGCCTCCCCTCTTTGTTGTAATTCTCATTCATATTAATACAATCCTGATGAATGTTCTGCTATGCGGTGGGCAGTGTGTGAGGCGAAAAGGAAAACCTGATGTGGAAATACCCATAAGACCTCAAACTTCTTAATAAGTTCACTCCCTAGAACCCCCTGGTTCAAGCCACACACACACACACACACAGTTTCTCTCTAAGGGCCTGAGCTGTACTGTACCAATGACCCTAATTCATCTTTCAAATCCACATGATCACTTTGAACTCTGTTTGCACAGTATAAGTTGCCCTCCTTTCCTCTCCTTTCTTCTGTCTGCTCCCATTCCCTCAGCAAGGTAAAACAATCATACGATGAAAGAACAGACTTGACCTGACCGGAATTCAGCGTGCCTAAATCATTCTTAATATGTGTGCCAAGCAGCCTCGTCCAGGGGATTATCCTCCATAGAGCAGGAAAGATTTCCAGCTAATCTATATAGGAATGCCCACTCTGGAGAAGGTGAAGGGGAAGTGGCCGGGATGAGAGGTTTCTCTTGGAAGCCAACACACCTCATTATTCTTTTGTACAGCAATTAGGCCCCAAGGGATGAGAAAAGGAACCTATTTCTGTCCTAAACAACACATATTTCCTCCAAATTACAGAAAGAAGTGTTTGCGTTGTGCAATTATGTGGTAACTTGGTCGTGAGCACAAAACTTGGGAGGTTGGCGACAAGACACAACATCAGGACTATTTAATGAACACTTCATATTTTTGTATCTGTAGGTGGGCCAGTTTCTTTTTTTTTTTCCCCCCACAGCGCAAAACGTGGGCACCTGGAGCCAAATTCAGTTCAGTCAGGAAACAGACGCTGAACCTCTGTACAGTCCTGCTTGAAAGTTATAGAAATGTTTAGTTTTTACCATGCAATCCTTATTTAATCAAAACTGGCCTTTTCTTAACTTAAATAAAGGATCTATATTTACCAGTTTCATGGTTTTAGAGGAAATTGTGTATGTAGTGAAATGAAAACAGTTATAAAGCGAATCAATGCAGGTGCAAAAATAAGTGAACCTCCGCTTGCATTAGTTGAATGAAGCTGATAAGTAGAATCTGGTGGGTATAAACCAATCAAAGGTCAGATCTTTGGTATGGATTTTGTATGGCACTCCCATAAATACAGTTGTGAGTGTGCTTCACTCTGGGGAAAGTTATAAAGTCATATCAAAAAGATTTGGGCTCTATCAGTGTGAGACAAATAATATACACACGGAGAACACTTAACACAACAGTGACTCTGCCTAGAAGAGGTCCTTCTAAAATAAGAGCCTCAAGATAAATATTAAACTAGTGGAAAAACATCCCAAGAATAACATCCAGAGATCTACAATCCTCCACTGCTGCATCTGATGTCATTGTGGATCTGTCAACAATATGAACACTGAATAGAAATGTCAGTCATGCAAGGGAAGCCAGATAGAAGTCATTGTTGCCAAAGGAGGTACCAGAAGTTCTGTTAGATAAACAATAAAAGCACATCATATTCATTTGTGTATGTGTTATTTGGGATATCTTCATTAAGATTTGTGAATTAGATTTTGATTTTATGAGGTTATTTTTCCATATGAAATAATGTTCACCTACCCTCTATAGTGTTCATGAACTTTCAAGCATGACTGTATACCAGTGCACTATCAAACTAATTTGGAATAATTGAAGATTTTTTCATTGAATAATATCTACAGTAATTAAGATAAAAGT
The DNA here is from genome assembly GCA_900660455.1 of Gephyroberyx darwinii. NCBI lineage: Eukaryota > Metazoa > Chordata > Actinopteri > Trachichthyiformes > Trachichthyidae > Gephyroberyx > Gephyroberyx darwinii. The sequence continues at coordinate 221 of CABFOQ010037212.1, read as the reverse complement.
AAGCAACAATTTTCAAACAATCTTACTTTTCCCCCACAATCCTTTCTTGTTTTCAACAAGACAAGATGATCATCTGATTGGCTGTCTCGCCTATTGCACACTCCCCCATTTATGTGCCCGCCTCGCCTTCTCTTCAGTTGGCAATGCCCATGCTGACGAGAGAAGTCAACCTTTGCAAAAGCAGCAAATTTTGTCCACAGAAAGGACGGTCAATAACTGCT
>CABFOQ010037211.1:0-10125 GCA_900660455.1 Gephyroberyx darwinii | reverse complement strand
TGAGGGCATTAAGGTCTTATCTCTCTAATCGCCATCAATGCTGCACCGCCAGCATCCTCTGGTAATGGACTTAACCAAGCTAGCTTCAACACAGAGAAACAGTTGCAGCTCTATCTACAGTTAGACTATCAATGTTGTGGTGAATTGAGTTTCATTTGTTAGTGATATAGATAAAGTATACAGCAGTTTTGTAGCATTTGGCAGCTGTTGGTTCATCACCCAGGAAGCTGAATGTTCCTGAAGCTGCCAACGATCTCAAAGTCATTACTCGCTAACGGTGTGCATCACCTCCTCAGCCAAGAGTGTATGAGTGTGTTAGTTTGTGAGTGTGTGTTGGGGAGGTCTTTTCACACGCAAGGGTGATGCTGCAAAATAAGCACTAATGATGGGGTGACAGATATTGACAAACACAACAAATAACACAACAGAATACTCCATGAACACCCAAGTCGTGACTACCTGGTCCTAGTCACAACAGTGGCATTAAGTGGCAATGGGTCCCTGGCCAGACCAATGGTCCCAGCAGAGAGCAAGATAGTCATAGACAATAGATTCATGAAGCCTCGTACAAAGACTACTTCAAATAATGGAAGCACTACTAAGAGTAGAACAAATTATATTTATTCAAGCAAATGTACATATACACGGACACTGTTAGTCCACAATGTGTCAACTCAGGTGTGTAATTGCCATTTCTAATTTACAGATATCAAACAGGGAACACTGGCATACAAAACTAGCAAAGCAATATTTTTCTGAACCAAAATCAAACTGGTGGTGTAACTGGAGGTAACTTGAGAATGGCACAAAGAAGAAACCCTGGCACATTAAGGGTTGTATGGCAGGAATGGATGCACATGTTGCTAGGTTATAACCTCATCTGTGTCATCTACTGTAGGCAGAGGTGTATGTTACTGAAGCAATGTGCCGAACACAACTATACTTAGTGACGTATCAACGACAAACTGCATTATGAGAGCGCGAAGCTTTGAAAATAAACATGCAAAGAAACAGTATTTATCTGTTACAATAACCAGAGTGCAATTCTGTAAATACAGTCATGTGACGTCTCATCATCCCTGAACAGTTTTCTTCGTCTTCACATCATATCACAAACTAAACCTCTTACAAAACTGTCCCGTTCAAACTTTGTCTTAAACTCTTAAAACAGCTTCCCTGCATTTTTCAGTGGCAAGAGGTAAATGTGATTAGGGGGATGAAAACTGAAAGACAAGAGTGATGGTTTAAGGGGGGGGGGATAAATGGCTCTAGTATTTGCAGCACTTCCTAAAGTTATAACATGTTCAGATATTTTCATCCAAACTATAGTCACTGCATTTAAGTATTTCCAGTTTGTTTAGGACTCTTAGCTCTGTCAACAACACAGGATGGCTGATGCTCTGATGGAGTTTAGGATGTTGGTTTCTCTCACACCTTACCATTTCGGGAGAAAGCTGCCTCTGAGTGCTGACTTGAGAGATCAAAGCTAACTATAAGTGAGACTGACACTAGGTAAGCGCTGAGAGGCAACTTTTCCCTACTATGTCTAGACAAGACCTGGGTCAAATATTAGTTGCAAATACTTTTAATATTTGTTTTAGCCTACTTTGTTGTGGGAAACCCCAGCCGTGTGGCACCAGACACAAGTTTAGTTAATCACAGGAAGGTCTTTGATGTTAAATTTCAATCACGCAGGACTAGAGGGACAGTGTTGGTTGATTCAGAGGAGTCTCTCTCAGTCTATTTTTCCCATCTTGGCAATCAGCTCATCACAGATCTTGGTGAGTTCCTCGATCTCTTGATTCTGTGACAAGACAACAGAGCAAGATAAGGAGATAGGATCTCTGAGCATTGCAATATGGCACAAATATATGATGTGGATGTTATAATGTATTCCATATCATTGTATCTAAGTCATCTGTATTTAGATAGATATGTGACCTTCTGCTGCAGGGCTCCTTCCAGAGACTCAACCTTCATCTGCTCCTTCCTCAGGCCGGCAGTCAGTGCAGTATTCTCTGCGCTCGCCTTTGAACGCACCTGAGCGATCTCCTCATTGGCCCTGAAAGAGAGAGAGAAACAGACATTTTAAATGACAACATATCAACATCATAAAAATGAATTTGAATTTTCTAAATGATTTAACAGGGATGATAAGATTTCCTTTTAATCCTACTTGTCTAGTTTCTCCTCAGCATGGATTTTGAGTGTCTGGTATCTCTGCTCCTCCTGTTTGACTCTGGACAGGTACTCCTGAGCACATTTCTTCAGCACCTCTTCATTCTGTATGGGAAACATATATAAATATATCAATCAGCCCGACAGAGAGAGAACGAGGTGTGCTGTTCAATGGCTGACGCCTGCGCTCTGTCCTCTGACCTGTATTGCATGTGCATGTGTGTGGGGTGATACCTGTGTGTCTAGTCAGCGGGAAAAAAAGAATTTCCCCTCTGAGGACTAATAAAGGATGCTTTCTTCTTCATAACATTATATATCAATACATTATTAACTCCTGACTTGTCTTCTTTGGCAAAACATTGAAGTACTTGGTGTGGGTAAAATAAAAGCACGGGACAACAGTATACTGTGTGCAGACAATATCTTTTGAAATACAGATGGAATCTCAGAAGAATACTGGCTTGATAAATAACCGTCCTTAGGGAAGGTGACAAAAGAAATAAAAAACAATATTAGTTACTTTCCTACAAAGGCATTGCTAATGAAATAAAATACATTAACAGAGTTAAGTAGAGGCATTCTCTGGCTGCTCAGAGTTAAACAATAGTAAAATTAATAACATTAATAGCATTATGTGGGGGGTCAAATGCTTTGATCAAGGGCACCTCGATGGCATTGTTGAGGGAGAGGACAACATTATTGAGTTTCCACAGGCAGATTTTTCCTCCTAGTCTGGGGATTCAAACCAGTGACCTAGTGGTCAAAAGCCTGATTCTCTCACCTCTAGGCTACCACCGCCCTGAATGATGGAATAACTAGAGTTCTCCAATGTTTACTACCTACCTACCTGATCATCTCAACACTTGGAAATTACACTTTCTTTGAACCCTTATCCAGACATGAACCCGTCCTCTGACCCCTTACCTTCTTAAAGCCCTCCAGGGTGCTCTTCATGCTTTCATAGCGACGAAACAGGTCAGAGAGAGAGCGCTCCACAGAGTTCAGGTCTGCCAGAGCACCATCCTTCTCTGCAGTCACTGCCTGCAAAGACTTCTGGGAACTCAGGTTGTTGCGTTGCTCATCCTCTGAGAGGAGCAAAAGAGAAGAGTTTACTATTGAGAGAGTGCTAGAAAGTGATTGTGATTCTATATATGCATCTAATGTTGCACCTCTATGTTTTTCATAGTCAATTAATTTACAAATAAAAAATGACTAAAAGATTTGACTTAACATATCAGACGTAATGTTTGTTACTGCCTGTTTTCAGCAACTGGTCACATACTGTACTAGCTGAAACTGAGCCCATTGTGGAAATGTAAAATGGGAGTCTGCTGCCAAACAGTTGCAGCACTGTCAAGTATTGGCATATAATATCGTATCGTATATCCAACAGTTTCTCTCACCGATCATCTGAGCGATTGTCTTCTCATATTCTGCAACAATCTTCCTGTAATGAGAAAAACACCTGTGATGAGACTCACTTAACCTTATGAGAGGCTGTCTGGTTCTCAAAGATAACACATACAGCACCATGCTTTTACTGAAGACTAGTCCAAATCATCAAAAAGGTAAAGCAGTGCCCAGTAATGGTTTACTGGTTAAGACCCCTGTCTCAAGATCTAAATATTCCCCTGCTGGTCTAGGATTGAATCCTGCAAGAACCTCCTCTCCTGTGACACCCCTACTCTCCCTCCCTACTTTCCTCTTGTCTAAAGAGAGTGGACTGCTTACTCTCCTTTTCCAATTTATTGTGTTGAGGTTTCAGTCTATCAACCTTTAAGACAACCCTCAAGTCAATCAGCTACGCTAAGCTCTCCAAAATGAACTGAGTAGATGAAATGTTGAGTAACAAGTTTCTCCACCTCATCTCAATGACTTCTTGTCTGCTGTCATCGTACTTCCTCTTCCAACCGCTGGCTTCCACCTCTTTAGTGATGATCTGAAAGAAGACCTCCACTATGAGCTCAACTTTACAACCTCAGCAACCACATGCACAGTCCACTGAGGAGAACAAACACGATACTGATGACATATTTGGCAGTGACTCAGAGAGTGTAAAAGGGAGTGATGTACCTCCTCCCTGATAAGCGTGAGAACTGCCTGCTTCTCTGCCTCGCTGATGCAGATGGAATCCAGAACCTGACTTCCTGTTTTCTGCGGCTCGCTTCCCCCCGACTTGTTGTTCTTCAGCTTGCAGGGGTCCTCGTACTGGTGAGAGTGGGAGAAGGAAATCAAATATGTAGTCCCTCATCAGTTACTGTACATTCAGTAATATGAACTAAACTCAGTAGCTTACCCACCTTTTCAGCTGTTAGAAAATCTTTATGATAGAAATTCACAGAATGCATTACAGAAAGTAGCATCCCTCAACGTGACACGTTGCATGAAACAAAATCATGCTATTGTGAAATTAGATATTTGTTCATACTGGTGATGGTTTGCCTCATGGTTAAGGTTGCTCTGTAAATTCTTGGTTGTTGATTCTAGGTTTTGTCTGAGCCTCCATAAAGGACTCTAATGCATCAGTGTAATAATCATGTAATGCCGGACTGCAGTTGAGTGGTATTGGTAACTTGTTTCTGAAGTCTTCTCATCAGCTTGCCTTCATTCTCAATACTTCTGTCTCATCTTTCATGTTATATCTCACTTCGAGCTCAATCATTGTTCTCAAACCACTTATTCCTGCTTCTACCTTCCCTCCCCCAACTCTCCTCTCTCTTCTTGTCCTTCCCTGGATTATGACAGTCATATTCTAATCTCTTGAACGATAATCCAAATCCTTCTGTCACCTGAGTAGATGGATGTGGTGACAGACAGAAACGATCTGTTGCTTTTCTAAAGCGTGGGAGTGCAGCTGTCACACCGGACAAGCTAACACACAGCCCCAGATGTAATGGAATTAATTCCTCGATGTAGCGAGCTCAGTGTTACACTTTCTGACAACAGGGTGTCAATATTTCAAGTCCTCAATATGTAATTTACTGAGCAAATGTCACAAATAGAAAACTTCATATGAAATATCAGGCGTAATGTTTATTTTCACTGCTTGTCAGTAGAGCTGACAAGGTGATAATGTACGGGACCCTTATTGCCTCTCAGTGGCCATGTAATCATTACAGTGATCAGTGACAAGTAGTGGTGGGAGAAGTCTGGGCTTGTCCAGACTGTCTGCTCGCTGACAGTCACAGTTCAGTTGGAGCAGTGAATAGTGCTCCAGCCCCACCTAGTGGTAACGAAAGGGATCCTTCTTATCGTCATTGCAGGTGTTTTTGTTGTGTGGATGCCAAATCTAAAGCTCTGAAAAATGCTGCTATGTGATTGTGTGTTATTGTGATAATTGATATTATTGTGTATAACTAGACTGATCTACGCCTGGTAGCAGATAGTAGATAGCACAACATTTTAACTACTCACCATAGAGCAGCAGTCTGACTGCTCGGGTCTGGATGTCACACTGCACTCTGGGCCTGGGAGATTACATATTAACACATTAAATATTAACGTACATACACTGTTGGTTAAGATTTTGTACACTACAGAAGGGCTTAAGTTTGATTTGGAAAGTGGCGGGGACACAGATGGGCGCTTGTTATGATGGTTTTTAGATTTCCTGCAATTCTACACAATATTGTGACTATGTAGCGCTCTTAAACACAAACTGTTGGACACTTTCAAGTTAACTGCAAGAGATTCAATGAGAAAAAAATGCTACAGCACTGTGCTATTAGCTTCTAAACAGGATTTGAGACTGCACAAGCTTTACTAACTAGCAATCTTGCAAACTGATTCATGCTACTCTTGTTTTGCCAACTAGTAATGATACCATGACTGTACTGTCTGTCTGCACAGCTGTTCCTCTTTGTTGCAGCAGCTGACTTCAGTCATCCCACTCACAACCCAATCACATCCACAGGTCATGAAAGCGAGGCGGGAGCAAAGGGAACTAGGACCAATAGGAATCTATTTTTGTTCCTGGACAATTGACTTAACTCTTTGTGGAGCGGATGAAACTAGTTTGCTTCAACACAAATGTAATTAATATCAAATTGGTGTAGGGACAATTTTAGGTAATCAGAAACGTCCCAACAGTCCCTAATTAATGCCCATAACACCGTGCTTGTATCCAGGGAAGAATTCAGGGTCTCAGTATTGTGCCTTGGGTAAAAGATGATTTATCAACATGACCAGCAGGTGGCAGTATATGAGAAGTAAATATAATAATAGCTCTCCAAATGTATATATTTCTCAGACAATATCAGCCCATCACCATGTGCCAAAGAAAAGTCATGAATATGCATCTAAACGAGTGATTTAATCTAGTATTAAATCTTATTTTTCTTAAAACAATCACGTTGGAACATTTTTATTAAATAAAGTAAAGTACCCTGATACTACTGGAGTGATCTTCCTTATTTCAAGATACTGTCACAAAAGAAACTAAAGGTGAATTTTTCTCACCCCATTGGCGGATTGTTTTACTTGTTTAAAGGAAAACAAGATTGTATATATAAGAGAAAATAATTACTTAAGACAGACATTTTTGCAGGATTCCTGATAAAGTAACAAGCATGACACTTCTTATGATGACATACTTCCAGGTGTGTACTGCGCATTCACACTTGAGTGTAAGATAGTAACAAGACGGATATGAGGTCTTCCAGCTGAGCCAGCAAAATGCTGATTTCTGCAGTAAAGCAACAATATGCCTATCTAAACAATATGGCCACAGGCAACTGCACTTGATGCCAATGCCGCAACACAGAACCTCTGTAACAGTGAGGCCTACTGAGAGCAGATCAGTCAGTAACTAGAGTGGTGTCACATGTAGCCTGAAGGCACCTATGGTCCAGTGTAATCTGGCTGCTCTTGGCTCCTGGCTCACACAGTAACAAGTTTCGATGGAGCACTAATTGATATGTGGGATCAATGATTAAGCGTGTGTTTGTGTGTGTGATTGGGAGTACGCTGGCGTGCATGTAGGGGTGGGTGATTGGGGGGCGGGCTGCATAGGTCTCTTTGTGCTCAGTAAAACAAAGATGACCTTCTCCCTGTCTGACATTGATCGACCATGGCTGAGTGTTTGCCCAGAGGGAAACTAAAGCATACCATCATCTGAAACAGTCATCTATGAGATCACTGTACAGTAGAAACCTCAGACCCGAATCCAACTCAGAGTAAAAGAGCTAGAAGTATGTAATTGAATACCCAGATAGTCAGACATGATGAGCACAACAAGCACTGAATAAACACCACTGACCCTCTTACTCACTGTTTTGGTCCTTGTCTGGTTTGATGCTGACACTACTCGCCAACTTCTCCTCGTCTGTGGCATGGCTTCCACCATGGTCATCCTTCAACAGGAGAAGAGAAATCCAACATAGTATATGTGACACTTTCAGTAAGTGACAACACAACTTTCTCCATAAGAACGTTAAGGTAGAGAAAACTACTTTTCATCTCCAGGTAAACAAAGAACATGACACATTCAAGAGCTAATATGACCACTATGGGTTAGTCAGATGTTGTTAACTAATTTAGCACTAGACACATGAGAAACACTGTTAAGCTTTACCTGCCCAATGTCCAGCTGGTTCTGCTTCACTTTACAGGAGTTCCTGAGTACAAGGAGGATGGAGGTCAATAACAATAACAACATCAGTGTTAACCCTAACCAGATCATAGGAGTGTGTGTGTGTGTGTGTGTGTGTGTGTCCACACTGTCCAGCAGTATCCCGCAGGGGCTCTAAGTGGACCAAAGCATGCTGGGTAAGCATGTAGGCAGGTGTAATGGTGAAAAGCGGCAGTGAAAGAAATCCTCATAGTCAGATCTCATTACTTCGCTCTGTGTGCTGAATTACGCAGGAAAAAAAAGCAGATTAATGAAATACGCTGTTGCCAAATTGAAATAAGAGCAAGAACAGTTGCACAGAACATTAGAAGGAATTACAGTGAGTAAGTTTCCCCTCATACTCTCTCTCTCTCTGTTCAATTCAATGGGCTTTATTGGCATGACGTTGTTTTGAAAGCACTGTTTTAAATAACAATAATGATTGTTATTTAATAATGAATGATAATGATAAAATATTAACAATATAAAAAAATAGGTTACGATATGGTACTAGTATACAAGTTATCTACAATAAGGGGGAAAATGGCCTCTCACTCTCTCTCTCACAGGCACACACACACACAATCTATTTTCCACTCTTCACCCTCACTAAGTGTTTGAGGGGAAATTTAGGTCAGGTGGATGACACAGCAGAGAAACAAATGGTCTTGTATTTAGAACAGCTAGGATACAACCTAGAAACACACACACACACACACACACACACACACACAATTCTACAGTACTTACAACAGAACACACAGGAAATGGACTTGCTCAGCAGTCCTGATGCCACACAGAGAAAGGGGAAACAGAATGACAGGTGGGGGAGGAAAAGGATAAGGAAAGACAGGAGAGGACGGGACAGGTAGGACAGGTTAGGTAAAACACAAGGATCAGGGGCAGGGTTATTAAAGTTTACTACATCTAAACTAACTAAACTAAAACTAAGACTGAGACAGTGAATCAAAACAATAAAGGAAATGGAGGTCAAATTAGGAAATCATGTAAAAACGTAGGTGCAATGGAAATCATGAAACTATAATAACGCTGGTGAGGGATGCTGGGCAGGGGAGAAAGATCAGATCATGTGGTTGTATGATGGGGAGAGGGAGCTGAGATGCACTGGTAGATACAGAGTGGTTACTGGTTCCAGTTCTTCCAGACTAACTATAATTTCATAAAGCCTAATGTTCCTTTAAAGGGCAATACCACTGAATTTTAGTACTTTGCTAAGCTAGTTCATTCTGCACAATAGTGAGCATTTACTGCTGTTCCCTGGAGCAAGAAAAGAAAGAGCAGAGTTTGTTCAGCTCCCAAAATCTGTGGGTCAGGTTCAGTTGGAGCCTGCATGTAAATGTAGCCATTGACTGAAAAGAGGATGACTGATTATGACTGATGATTGATGAAGAGGATTGATTTTATTGAAAGTGTATGCATGTGAATCTTTAAGGTGCTACTCACGTGATAATTGTCCTGGGTGACTGTCTCATTGACCCGTCATTCCCCTCCAGGTTCATGTTGCCATTGAGCAAGTCAGGGTCAATACAAAGGTCATGGTTGGGGTTCAAGTTTGAGTCAGGGCTGGAGTCAGAGGTCATCAGAGCCTCGTCGTCCACCTCCGTAGGGTCGGGTCTGCTCAGGGGAGAGAGAACAGGCAGAGATGGGGGCCGGAGGGCTTGAGGCTGGGGCAGAGGGGTGGACGGGGAGAGTCCCTCTCCAGGACTGGGTTTGGTGTTCAGGGTCAGGTTGAGGTTCTGGTCCAAACCAAAGCTGCTGTTGTTTGGGGAGGAGCTAGTGAGGTTATTCAGGGTATCAACCTCTTGGGATGAGACAGGACGGACATCTTGGTTGTAGTTCTTGTCCAGGAAGATGTGTGACATCAGCTGTCCATCATCTCCAGGAAGAACTGGGAAAAGGGGAGAAACTGAGTGTTATTCCCTCCCCCAACATCTCTGTCCTTCAAACAGCAAAGTCTAAAATCTGCAGCTAGCTAATGATTTTAGCTGTTGTTCAGGGATTTAACTTTGATGTAACGGCCTGTCCTCTCCTGTTTAGAAAACTTGGCTTCTGGCTTCCTATCTGAACACTTAGAATAGCTCCTCACATCCTGTGTCCTCACACATCCGTTAAGAGCTAGCAACCACAGCAGAAGTCAGACTGCTGCTGGTACACAGGACTCTGTTACTGAAAAATACACCCACTCACTAGAAAACCCAGGAACACAGAAGTACACACAATAATACAACAAAAAGACCATATCCTCTATTCTACACTGAATGAAGTCATTGTGGTTTCATCTTGTGTGAGTAACAGATTCTCACAGTTTATCATGACGG
>CABFOQ010037210.1:0-21071 GCA_900660455.1 Gephyroberyx darwinii | reverse complement strand
AACAGCTAAACCACTCTTTGATCTTTTTCTTTAGTTCAATTTTTCATTGAAAGTCATTTTTTACAGGCAAGTTGTATTCTTGAAGGGCTTATTCCTGCATCCGGACTGAAAACAGACACAGACAGGCATGCATTTATACACATACTGTATGTTCATATAGACATAACTAGTATAGAATAAATACTTTCCTTCTCTGATCTGACCTTGGCTGGCCCGAATCCCCCCAAATTCAGCGCTTTTAACAGCTACAGAGAAAGGCCTTTCCAGGTCATATTTTACTTATCCCTTTGGTGTGTCTAAGGTCCTATTGTCCATGTTTGAATGGTTGTGTGTATGTGTGAGGGATGGAAAGAAAGTGGCACCTCTTAACTTCATCTTGTATACTTTTGTATGTGCATTTGTGGTTCTTCAGCGTTCCCCTGTCAACTGGAGATGGCATTTTGTGTGCGAATGAATTGAGTGTCAATAGTGCAGTGTCTGCTGTGTTGTTCCCTTCTCCTCAGTCGCCCTCCACTCAGGAAGGACGTTGGAGTCTCAGCTAGAGACACAGGAAAGACTGTCCTGGCTTCATAACCCCAAGGGGTGTTGAAGTTTTGCAGTGTTAGAATGTTTTTTCAGATATTTATTTACATTTCCTGCCCATCAGCAACTCTTCACTTCCAAGATATGTCAGGGTCTTGACTCCAAGTTAGGCTTGTGCTGTTTCCCTCCTCTCTGAGAAGTTTGACAACATCAGAGGAATGAGGAGTGGTCTTCAGAACTGCAGGATTCAGGACTAAAACACCATTTTAAATGTCACTAAAAATAAATCTATCCAAATATTTGTATATCTGATTGATTGTATTTATGAGCTGTAGTCTTGAAAGTGTGTGTGGAGAGCAACTAATTTAGCTTTGATTAGCTTTGATGAAATGCTTTTGATTCATAAATTATAATTTGTATTGGCCGCTTCTGCAGATAAATAGCCCTTCATCTAAATTGTGAAATGAGAGCTAACTGTACTCATACTACTTCCTTGTCATCTTACTTTACTGATGTGATTTGTTTTCTCTCCCCCAGAGATTGAATCATTTATCCCTAATCCCTGGCTCCTCCTTGGTTCCTGAAAACATGTTTGTGTAGACAGTTATGATTTTCAAAGGTCCACCTTTTGTTTGAGCAAAACGATTGATTTTCCCAGTGTTTAGAATTCCTCATGTAAAATTCTTGACAAAAAATCTAAAAAAGGAAAAAAAGGTAATAAAGATATTTTTGCGCTCTTTAGCACTTTGAAAGAGTGTGTATGGGTTTCATTCATAATGGAATTTTGTGAAATGCCTCTGTGAGAATAACTGAACAATATCAAACTATGGTTTTTAGAATACAATGACAGTGTATCATGAAATTAAATGATATTGGAAATGTGTTTAATCTTCAATGCATCTCCTTTTGGCAAGCACCTATACCTGAGGGAAGTCTACGCAGCAGACAGGAATAACCGGTGAAGCTGCCACATAGAAATGGTAAAGCAGGATGGAAAACAAAAAAAGTCATTGTCCCGAAAGAATGAGATCGTAGATACAAGCATTACAATGAGGCAGAATGAGGCTGGGTGTCAGGCCACTCCTAAGACGCCAGCTGAGGTGTTTCGGCACCAGGATGCCCTCCAGGTGCCTCCATTTGGACATATACACCTGACTGGGAGGAGACCCCAGGTTAGACTCAGGACATGCTGGAGGGACTACATCTCCCAGTTGGCCTAGGAGTGCTTGGGGATCCCCCAGGAGGAAGTTTCTGGGGAAAAGGAAGTCTGGGCTGCTCTTTCTTGCCCTGTCGCCACCACAACCCTGACTTGGATAAGCAGCTAGAAAATGGATGGATGGTTATTATTGTCAGCAATAATGATTGATAGACATTAAGAAAGGATCTGAGAAGAGATGAATGTACTGTTTTATGGATTGATTTGTAAATCCATACACATAGGATTTTATCAAAACTGAAAATTCCGTAAATGACAGTTCTTTACATAGATGTCTGATAGTCTGTCAAACTTCTGAAAGAGAAATACCAAATCTCTGTCAACATAAGGAAATACCCGATTAAATAAAGATGTTTTGTTCAATCAAATGTTAAGAGATCCAAACTTGATTTTAAACATCCATTAGGGTAGCAGTTGGGCAAGTCACACTGAGACAGCATTTTGAAGCAGCTGACATTTACTTCTGCAATACCATGAAGTTTGTTAGGATGGGGATAATACAAGGTATCTGGTACCCCTCAATAGGAAAGGGAGGACCTGGAATTTGGGTGGAGGGACCTGAAAACTCGGGAGGCTGGCTTCTCTAAATTAAAGGAAGGTAGCCATGATATCTCTGGGAGAAGAGGGAGGAAAATCCAAACATCTCGAGAGGGAGTGGAACAAGGCCCTGATCTCTGAAGGGTGTGATGTGTCATTGACGTCTCACGGAGACGTCTGCACAGGGGTCCTAGCAGTCCTGGTATCCTAAAAGAGGATTCATTCATCTCAGTGCTGTGAAGCCTGTTGCGATCTTTGAGAAGTGGGCGGTGACGCAATATCCTCTTGACCTTTATAACTCCTAATGTTTTGTTGTTTGGCACCTTTACTCTTAAACTGTGGATCTCTCAGTTCCTTGGCAAGGGGCATAACACCCTCCTCATTCAGATGCACCTCATTCTTCAATGAGAACTGCAGATATTGTTGCGGAGAGCCACAGACCTCTTACTCCCAAGCAGGGGGATTTTGATCTGTCGTTGTGGAAGTCCTGCTCCCATTAACAAAGTGAACCCATGACTATTTTTCCCCTTTCAAAAAATGCTCCAATCTGAAGAAAATCAACTTCATTATTACTTACTCAACATTGTCAGCTACATCAACTCTTTCCTTTAGGGTACAAGTGGGGGCGGACAACCTTTCATTATCCACAATCCATAGAATGATCAATAAAAAACAAAAAGATAACAATAACAAAACAAAAAGATAACAATAACAAAACAAAGATAATAGCTGCTTAGGGCACAGTCATTATACTACATGTATGGGGATAATAATGACTAACTGTTATTGCGTTATCATGATCTTCTGGGTTGATGGCACATTGTACCGTATGTTTACTACAGCTCTTTTCAGCCTCATGTTTCCTTCCAGTCAATGAAAATTTTATTCTGGATGTAAAATGTCACTGTCCTCTTCTGTCCAAGTCCTTCTGGTGTTATCATCACTAAAGGTTCACTTAAATGGTTCCAATGCTGCTTGTGCTTTTTGAACAGCAACCTCCAGCATGGCGTGGTCACTGAGCATTTGTAGGAGAGTAGCTGGGTCCATCTCCAGCAGCATACCTGGAGAGATGGAGAGACCGCACAAGATGTTTTCATACAATATCATATAGTATTTTGGCCTTTAACCAGACATTATGAGGTCTATAAAATCATAAAATAAACTCCACTACAGATGGAGTGTCAGCTAACCTGTAATGTCATTTGCATGTACTGGATCCAGCCCCTCCACCAGTGAGAACAGCTTCTCCCCCAGCCTCTCTGTGTCATCAGTGTCTGAGGAGTCGCTGACATCCGTCTCCTCCACATTCTGCCTGAAGGGAAGCGGCAGGCACATTATTATATAGTGGATCAACATGAATTCATTGCTTAATTATTACTGATTGTCATTTAATTGTTTAATCTTATACATTTGAAATGAAAATGAGCTTGACTTTGAGAATGAGCGGGGAAAGAATATGTGAATATGCTCTAAGATGATATACAGAACATGAGAATATGCTATAAACAGTAATCAGCCACATACTCCTTTAGCGTCTTCAGGGCTTGGTTCACCTGCTCTTCCAGGAGTGTGGGCTCTGACAGAAGGTTTAACACTGCTTCTTTGTGCTGCTCCAGGAGCATACCTATAGAAGAACAGGGAGTGCACATCTTAGTATAGTATACAGCACCCTCCGAAATACTTTATACCCTTGTTAAAAAAATAACCAAATAAAAAAGTAATTATACAAAATGCATTTTCTTTAAGAAAATGGCATGTACTGGATGTTGAGTTGAGTGAGCAAAAGCATAGCTTACCGGTGATTTTCTGCGAGTGGCCGGTGTTGTAGACATCTACGAGCTCAAACAGCTGCTCCCCCAGTGAGTCAGAAGACACAGACACATCATCCTCATCCCTACAAGTCACCTTGCTGCCAAAAAGATACAGTGCTGTGAGAATACAGCCTTCAAAATGTTCTGTCTTATTTCGACACACACACACACAAGTCTTTTCTACACCCTACACTTTTCTACAAGCCATCAGCTTGCTGGAGACACAGTTTAACCCAAATGAAATGTGTATACTTTATGCACACTGCATGTTTATATTTGAATTTTAAACCTTAACATAATTTTTTACACTTTTCACTTTTTTGTAGATTGCAGACCAAAAGAGTAAATAGCACCACAAAATTAGCAAAAATTCAGGAGTTCATAAACTTTTGAAAAATTACTACATATGATCTTACTTTATCTATCAAAATCAACAAAACTGCATTTTACAGTGTAGAGCTCAATCTTTAACAGTGTTGGGCTCATTACTCAATACTCTGATGGGAATGCGTATGTCTCAGAAACCTGTAACAATGACTAAAAAAAGCCGAAATACTGTCTAGCATCTGCCTGATCAGGATGAAGGTGAGGATGATCAGGACTTGCATCCCCTTTTCCTGTTACCTGGGCCCCTGTGTCAGGTGAAGGGTTCTGAGGGCTTTCTCCAAGGCCCCAGTCAGCATGGCCTCATCCTGCAACATCTGAGTCAGTACAGGGCCTGGCAGCTCCAGCAACATGCCTTGAACATACAGCGCTTTCAAATTATTTTCAAAGTTATTATAATGCAGAATTGCTAATAAAAACAATATAACTGATTTCTATTTGTTACCTTTTTGTAAGTTTACTTGTATGAACAAACACTCATGTCAACAAACACTCTTGTCATGCCAGTCACCTCACCTGTGAGTTTTCCAGCAATCTCTGCATGTTTGGGGTAAATCTGGTTATACAATTGTTCTCCAAGTGCCTGTAGATCCTCTTCCTCATCCATGTCGGATTTTTCACCTGTCAGGTTTCACAAGACTATTCCTTTGGATAGACTACAACAGTAGTAGTTTTCTAGCTGGCTTCACCACTGACACCTTTTAGGTGAATATCAATCATCAGCAATCATCCAGTCACGTCAGCATCAATCGTATCCTGGAGATGCTCCAGTCTGATGTGCACACACGGTCCATACAGGTTCGACATAACATTTGTTACTTGTCCAATAATAGTGTTTTCTCTACAAAAAACTGTCTTGTTTTGTCTATGCTGTTCACTAACATAGATTCACGTTAACTTAGCTGGTATTTGAAAGCTGAGTTTGACGCTCCGCTGTAAACAGGAGGCGCGGAATAATGACGTAAGGGTTTATCACAAAGAGCGGTGAGGAGGGTGTTCCTCCGCTGCGCTTATGAATAAATAGCACCAATTAAAATGACATATGACAAATTACTTAAAATTCTATTATAACAATAGAAAATATTAAATAAATTCTCTACCTGTATAAAAAATGTGGTCTCAAATGTAATCATTTTATATAAACGAAGTTGCCAATGCGCATGGATTTATCAAATTCGTGCCGTGATGCGGTTTCCTCCCTCTTCGGTCCTTTTCCGCCGCTGAAAGGTAACGTGGTCGTTTGGCTTGTCAATGTCCGATCACTAAAGTTGAATTATCTATAGTCTGTCTCTGATTTAGATTATCAAAATTAAGATATTATTGTTGTGTGGATTGTTATACATCTCACGTGGCGGTAATTTTCACTTTATCATTGTGAAATTGATCCATAAATAGTGTGAGCATGTCAGCCTGCTTAGGCCTCGTTGTGCTGTTCAGTGTTGGACTAGCATCGAATTGGGCTCGACTGGAACTAGAAAATGTTGAATGCTTGAATTTTAATATCACTATATAACTTGAAATCATGAAACAAATAAATAATTGCTTATTTTGGGTTTACGTGTTTGAACCTTGGCTCGTAATATCTTTATCAGTTAACTTATATTATAAAACGCTGGAAACGGCAACTCAAGCAAGCTTCCCTACGAAACGCTAGCTAACACCAACGATAGCCTGTTAGCTTTAAGAGTTGATGGTAGTTTGAACTACTGTTAATTGACTTCATTTGGCGTCACATGTTATTTCATGTATCCCCGTTTTGTGCAGGTTCACCATGTCGTCTCATCTGCAGTGGATGGTTATAAGGAACTGCTCCAGCTTCCTCCTGAAGAGGAATGGACAGACCTACAGCACTGTAAGTAACGTTACAGCAGCGGTACTGACACAAGTCACCTCCTCTCAGACATGTCCTCTAGTCACACCACCGACTAGAAGACTTGACATGGGCAGGCTGTGATATGGCAATTACTGACAAGTTCAAGTAGTGAAGGCTACTCTTGATCATAAAGTAAATTTGAGAGTGCCATTTTTAAGTTAACAAGGACTGTGATAACGGTACACTCTATACAGGTGTCATATTTGACTTTAATCCATCTGTGTAACAGGAGCCCAACAACCTGAAGTCCAGGAACTCTTTCCGCTTCAATGGGTTGGTGCACAAGAAGACTGTAGGTGTGCAGCCTGCGGCTGATGGCAAGGGAATCGTTGTTGTGTTGAAGAAGCGTGCAGGTAAATACCAGATGGTCTTTCCGTTCCATAATCCCTCTGTTTTAAGCGGGGATTAAAATGATTGTAATCAAATATATTATTACCACACTTGCTGTAAACTACTGGAATCATTGTGCATTTGTATTCACTAGCATGCTGAACTGTATTAAAGATGAACCTTCAGTTCAGGCTCTCAGACAGATATCAATCCAAATGTTATGCCTCTATGTGAATGTTGAGTAAACAACCCCATTTCCCCTGTAAACTATTGAGTGTTTACCGGGAAAATTGTTTTAGCTGTTTTGAGTATATATTTCCTGTGCTAGGCTTAATTTGGTGAATTTTATTCTCTTTCTTGGAGATGTACTAAAAGTTAAATTGTTTGATTTCTGGGTATTTACTGCTTATATGGTTACACGGAATAACTTCTTTATTTTTTTGTACAGGTCAGCGCAAACCTGTCAGCTCTTATGAGAAGATCACCATCAACAAGAACTCCCGTGCCACCCTGAACAGCCTGAGGCACATCATTAGCAAGAACAAGTACAGGAAGGACCTGCGCATGGTGAGCTTACCCATACTGTCACATACTGAATACTCTGAGATGTTAGTTTGAAGTTCTATCATGCAAAGATTTCAAGAACAGCCACTAAGTCTGTAATTCCCCAGGCTGCCCTGCGTCGTGCCAGTGCCATCCTGAAGAGCCAGAAGCCTGTCGTGGTCAAAAAGAAGCGCACCAGGGCTACCAAGACCGCATAAACTGATACACGTTATAAAATAAAAGCTTTTTGTTTTGAAAAAACACTACATTGTCATGAGTCTTTAATACTGTGGTCATGGATTTTGATTAGACTTAAGACTTATTTTGGTATACAGGTTTGCCCAGATGGCTGCAGTGTTATACGTAATAGGTTAATTCTTAAGTTATACCAGAATATTGGCTATTAATTGTCTTGTAGACATTTTGTTTGTTGTGGGTGACAAAATATGTAAATGAAAAATTTCACAAGGCATTTCCTTCTGGTTAATGAAATTCAGTGTTTTGTTATTCCTTCTGCAATGTAGTATTGATCTAATTTCTAACTAATACACTGAATGTTGAGGTTGAAACGGACGTAAAACCTAGGAAATATATTGAATTACGACATTGTTTTCTGGCCCTGGAAATGATTTGGAAATTTGACAGTTTTGGAAATCTTTCAGATTGGTCTAGTGTTTGTTCTACTTGACTGCTGGTAGATTTAGTTTGGAGGACAGGAAATTTAATTATTGCATACATCCGAGGAGACGGCTATAGAACATTTGAATATAGACACTGACTAATTTCTATGAACGCAATGTTAAAGTCATGGACTTTGAGAAATATGTAGGTACCCAGCAACTGTTAATTTTCTACGCCAACACATTCAAGTGTAGCGGTTTGCTGAAATCTTGCCCAGTATTGCACTGAATGTAACAAATTTATCAGCTGCAATGTCATGTAGTGTTGTTTCACATGCTGTAATGCTACCCCAGAACCTGATGTCAGTGGTATACTGATGTGGCTAGGATCCAGCTGATAGGGCTATTAGTCTGTTTTGGCTGACCTACTTCTAATGGAGTTGCACTTTGTTCTGTGCTGTCCTCTGCAAAAAGATGTCTGTCTCAGACCAACCCCCAAAGCTGCTAGCTGAGATCTAGGCATATTTATGTCAAATGCTGTGAGTTTTTCAGTTCTAATACTTCTACAAATTCTGTAGATGATTTGGAAGTACCTGGTTTTGACCCTCCAAACGTGGGCCTGGTGCTGTCTGCACGGTGAACATGTTCTGCTGCACGTGACAAAACTGAGTTGCAACTAATTAAATACCAGGAGGATGTTTCCCTATTTGCATTGATTATCTGTGTTCCACATGTGCACATTGTTTTTGACGCCCCTATGTTGTGAATTCATATTTTATAGTGATTTGAGAAGCAACGGGTTGCTGTCTAGTGTTGTTTGTTTATCCAATACATGCAGAAATCCTAGCATTTTCATTTAAAGTTGATCAGAGTCAAGATGGGGCCTCTGTTGCTGTGGTCCAACTGCCCACTGGTGTGGAAACATTTAATAGATTTATTTTAAAGTAGCCCATTGGCAGCTTTCCACTTCTGGCTTTGGAAAAAAAAAAGGAATACCATTGTCACCTCCCCTAGAGATAAACTGACAAAAGTATCCAATGCCAATCATTTCTGTGGTGAAGCACGGCTCTTTCACAAGGGATTTGAGGGATGTTTCGGTCTCAGTGAAGATGTACAAGCTTTTTACCTCTTTTAAGGGCTGTGTGCTGTGGTCGCTATGAAGGGGCTTAGGCCGGTGCTCTTGTTCCTGCTCCTGGCTCTGCTGGTCCTGCATAGTCGGAGCTTTGAACTTCAGGATACCATCCATGCTTTGATAGAGGAGAATATCCACCTACACGACCAGCTGGAGAACCTCACTCAAGCCCTCAGGGAACTTAAACGAATACTCTGGCACCACTCAAATGGTACTGAATCCTCTTTACCCTGTAAATTAAAACCTTTTTAAGTTCTTGCTTTAGTCATGTAATGAGGAAAATAATTGTGTTACACATAATCAAATATTTTGCTTTCATTTCACATTTTTCTAAAGAATTTCACTTCAAATACACGTTTATGTGTTAAGAGTGCCCTGAAGGGAATGGGTTTCAATGGTAAACAAACTCTCGAGGTTGTTTGGTCCTGCATAATCTATAGCCCTTTTGTTTTGTCTTGAGCTTGTTTCTTTGTTGGTCCTCTGTTGATGCTGTTCCATAGTAATTACTATTTTGCTGTTTTATGGCTGTTTTAACTGTTCAGCGAATGGGTGTGTAAGGTTTTGTTTCTGTAATGTTTTTTTGCATGCACTGGCTGTGAAAAAGAATTGAATCTTAAGGACAATAAGCTAAGCTAACTAACTTTTACTTGTCTACCAATATATGACTGACAGCCAAAATGGATGATATTAGCAACTGTGTTGCATTTTTGCAACTTTCACAACACTTTGGTTAGGAACATTTTCTGAAAAGTTTTGTTTTGGCAGTTCATCCACACCATATATATGACAATATATAACTTCCAATGAACAGACAGTTTCCTAATGTTTGAAATAATACAATGACACCGAAACTGATAAATACATGTGATTAGAAAGAATTGTCATGTTTGACTTCTTACGGCAGTGTGGGAGCACGTAGTTTTTTCTTTTATGAAATGTTGCATTTCTACAATGCTGGGACCCACAAGGTCAAACCAGCCCTCTGCTCTCTTTTTAAATTTTTTTTTTTATTTTTTTTTTTAACTTTCCTTGATTTCATTTCCTGTTTCTGTCCTGCTGTTTTTCCATGTTTTACCTCTTCCACATTGACCTGTGAAATTCATGTTCCCTCCAAATTTGTTATTAGTATTTCCTTTCTCCCTTGTGTGTTTCACCCTGTAGTTCACCCAATACCTGATTAATTTGTAACTTGTAGTGCAGATGTTGTTACAGATGTATGCATGCAGAGAAAAAAAAAACCTTGTACAGCTACGATATAGCTATTTTGTGTTTTTGATACAGACCCAGATCATCATGATCATCAAGGTGAGGACGTTCAGCATCTGTGGGATGAATGGTCAGAACATGGTGGGTATCATTTCCTGCCTCTGCTGCAAACTGAAACATTTAATTCATAGGATACAGGAACCAACTGTCAATAGCCTTCAGCACATTCGCCGCATTGAGCACACAAGATGTGTCAGGGGCCATAGCATTAGTTGGCATTGATTTCATGTAAACTAGAATTGGGGTCACTCAGGTCATCACCAGAGGGATAATAAAATGTTTTGCAAATCAACTCTGCCACGACTTGGCCTTGGCTCTAGCAGCACCAAATCTGCCTTGCTTGGTAAAATGATAGATTTAAGCTGCTCAAGAAAAACCTGCATCAGCTGATATCACTCTTATTTCCTCCTTCCTGGCAGGCATCAGTGCAGAAACGCATCTCCTGTTGGAGCATGCCCTGTGTGGACATGACCCCCACAGCTCAGCTGGTCCCCTCCACAGAGAGACATCCCTCCTGCTGCTGGCACTCCCCCATCTCACCCTACTGCTACTGGGCTGTTTGTAGGCTACATTAGCCTGGTTTCCACTGAAGAGTGTTACTCACTATCTGTGTCACTCAATTTCTCACCCAAAGAAAGTTAGCATCTTGTGGCCAGTGGGGATATATGCTGGGCTATATAGTTTCAAATGTGTGAATAGTGTTTTTGATTTGGTTACAAATATTACTAGAGTCCTTGCTATGCCCGTTTAGCCGTGTCGTGAGAAAGTGGTTATTGATTCGGCTAGATTGGATGAATTGATGTGTTCACAATCTACAGTATGTGTTGGACAAATCATCCTCGGGAAATCTACTGAGCTGGAAAGGAGCCTGTTGATGCTACTGTATCATGAGAGAGAACGTTGACTAGCTGGTTGAGATTGGAGTTGTATTAGGTTTTAAATGTGAACCAGCTGTTAAGACTATTGGATAGCTACTTGTTTTAATTGTTCAACACTCTGCCCGTTTATCATGTCCAATAATCCAGTAGTAGTGGTCCAGTTCATAAGACTGAGAAAGGAGCAACAGTGTAATGTCTCTGTAAATACTTGTAATGTTCATGAGCTGCAGTACTGTACATCACACTTCATGTCTCTACACATAAACACACATAACTGTGGATCAAATGAAAGGCTACAAAGGAGATGAATTCAGGTTGGCCTATGCGCTCAACCTGTGATGACTATAATGCTGTCCTTTTAACCTTGACTAGTTTGATAAACTTTGCTTTTAAGTTTATTGTCTCTTAGAAGGCAGACTCTGACCTTGCACACCCCAGAAAGAAAAAAACAGACACTGAGTCAAATCACCTCATTTATTTTCCCTATTATTAATCTCAACCGTTTTGAAATGGTCAAACACACATATAAAAGTTATAAAACTAACTAAGTCAGTTTGGACAGGAGGTTGTATCCTCTACAGAATGAAACACGATTACTACCATGAACATGCACATGAAACAAGACAACAGAAAAAAAGAAAAGAAAAAAGTGTTTTAACAAAGAATAAATAGATAATACATAGCACAAACGAAACATTAAACCTATGTAACACCTGCATAATCCTCACTGTGCATGACAACAGGTCCTCCATATTGGTGGACATTTACTCTCATTAAATATGACTCATGTTTACTATGGAATGATGATGTCATGATGAATGCCCGGGTTGTGGTGTATAGCTCATTGTGTGTGCGTCATAGTTGGTGGATGATGTTGTGAGTAGCAACATGCACTGCTCCAACCCTGGCTCAGTCATCACTACGTGGGTCTTTATACATATAAAGGGTCTATAGTCCATGCAGATTGTGTGGTTTGTGTGGTGTGTGTGTGTGTGTGTGTGTGTGTTTTCCTTGCATGTCATGTGTGTTACACATTATGGCTCTAGTCTATATCGAGATCAGAGTCCTCATCACTCTGAGTGTGCTGTATTATGGCTCCATTGCGAACGGTCTTCGGGATGAGGGCGGGCTTGTCTGGCAGCAGGCCATACTCCTGCAGCAGGGCCTCCAGGTCTACAGCAAAGAAGTCTTCCCCGAGCTGGTCTGTGACCCGCACAAAGTTGCCGATCAGGTCCCCTCCTTTGTAAACTAGCAGGGCCGGCAGGGCACTGCCTCTGAACAGTGCGCTGGTGCTGATGGCTGAGCTGCGTACACTGCAGAACTTGACCAGCGGGTATTCCTGAGCCAGACACAGCAAGCTGCCGCTCATGGCCTCACAGCCTGGGACCTCCGGCTCATAGATGTGGATCATGACCAGGGTGCTTTTGTCCTCCTTGTCCAGCGCCTCCAGGAACTCCTCTCCACTGTTCAGCTCATAGACCTGCTCAAAGCGCTTGCCGCGGCACAGCTGGCGCCGCATCTGTTCGATGCGCTGCATGCGGTAGTGCTGGAGGAAGTCTTCATCATCCTCCTCCTCCTGGAGCATGTTGTACTCCTGTAGGGTCATCTGGTGGGGAGGCAAAGAGGATTCACAGTTAGAATTTACAATTGTAATTGTTTGCACTATGATTACCACCCGTTTCTTGCCTATTCAAAGACTTATTAGGGAAATGCACAGCATAGGCTTTTCACAGCTGATGAAAGCCATCTAGCTGAAACCCTGATGCATAAATAAATGTCACAGCAAATAAAGGTTAAATAGAGGTTTAAGCAGAGGCTTTGAAATGCAGCCTCTTAAAATATGTTTCTTTCCCAGTGTAAACATTTGTGTCCCCATTCTGCTCACTTTTCCTTTAATCTTGTCCTGCAGCTGTTTCTGTTTCTCCTCATCTTTTTCCAGGTCCAGGTCAGAGCGGCAGGTCATGGACAGCTTCTTGATCAATCTTTCCATCTCTTTCTTCTGCTCTTGCCTCTGCTCTACCTCCAGCTGCTTGTACTTCCGCCAGTCATTGATCACACCCTTTGGTCCTAGGAAGGAATAGCCAGTGTCACTATCGCCATGAAACTACTTGTGCTTAATAAATAAAAGATTTAACTAACATTTGTCTTAGCTGTTTTTTTTAATACAATAGGGTTTTGCTGCCATGTCATAAAAGCGATAAGCCACTTGACACCATGCTTTACAGTGATTTTAGAAGAGCTAAGAGGTAATGTTAGGCACGATGCGAAGCAGAGTCACTGCAAAATGGACTCATTTCTTATTGCTTCGCAATCCTATGCAAGTTTAGCAGAGTTTGTGTGTGTGTTGGTGTGTGTGCATCTATCCGTGTGCACATGCTTGTGTTATCTACCTGTGTTGACAGCACTTCCATCAGGAGTGTAGTCTATCTCAGCCTCCATGATATCGGGGTTGCGGATGGTCTTGCTCTCCCCCTCCTCATCCTCATTGTCACTGCCTTCATCCTCACTGCTGCTGTAGTAGTACTGCAGCTTCTCTCCCAGAATCTTGTCATCCAGTGTTGTCATGACTACGGCTCTCCTGAGGGTGGGTGGTGTTAGTTTCATGGACAGTTACAGGTGCAACTCCACACACATCTTTAGGCTATCATTGCAGGAGGTATTATTATGTTACTATTTATTAATTTGCTACTGCTACATCCACAGGTTTATTCTAATCTCATAATTACAAGAACTAAAAATATGTGTGTGGGCTCATCTTCCTCACCATAAAATAAAATCTAAAATGTTTTAAATGCAGTGAAGAGCCTGTTTATTATGCACTCCTAACAGGAACCTAACCTAATGCCTTTACTCTTTATATTCACAGACTGCATGTATGTAAACATTAACCTACATTTTGCCATGTGTTAACCTATCAACAGGAGTACTTGGCGTCGTAATTCGCATAAAACCATTGTCGTTGACAATAATGCCGCCTGCTTTATCATTAACAAACTAGCAGACCTCATGGATTAAACGCGATTCAATCTCCCCAGATTATCATAAACTACGGTAGCAATGGCTTGCTTCAAAAATAGGACAACTACACTAAACAAAGTGTATAATAAGTATGTCAAATTAGAAAGCTTGAGCTCAGGGCCTCGGGGTAGGCTTAACGATGCATTCAGTCCTGTTAGCCAATCCATCTGCACAGATGGATAGAATGGAAAGGGGTCAGAGACTTCCAACAAATCCCTCTTACTAAAACCCACTGTGAAAGTGGCCAAGCAGCAGAACGGATGGTATCGCTGCCTAGAGCTCTCTGACGTTAGGTGACAATAGAAGTAACGTTAACATAACGTTACCTCCACTGTCGCTGACTATAACGTTAATGACCTGTTTATACGGTCAAACCCATCTCCGAATCACACAGCAGCAGTCAGGTAACGTTTTACAAAACACATAAAAAGGAATAATAAATATGATGCAACTTAGCTACCTTGGCTTATCTCACGTTAGCAGAGTTAGCATTGCAAGTATAGTTAACGTAATTTAGTAGCTAACGTTAGCTAAATGTTCGCTGTCTATTAGCGAGCGAATGGTAGCTATCTTAGTTATTTATACAAGTACCAGGAGACGCTACTAGGAGTGGATATAGACAATCCAATTTGCTTGTTAATAAAGTGGGCCAAGGGGACCAAGCTGCTGACATCTCAACTATTAGCAAGCTACCGTAACGTAGCTCGATACTCTTGTTAACTAACGTTAGCTCACTAGCTTCTAACGCACACTTCCTGTCAAACCCAAGCAAACATTAACCATCGACTGAGTGATCGTTAAATTTGATTTGCCTTCTATAATAGCCTAGAGAATTAATTTACTGATCATTCCATTTCATTGGTTTTAATCTTACCTGAATTGTATCACCGGCTAACGTTAACCGTACGACACCAACTCACTGGAACTCTAATCTGCTAACGTTAGCTTTAGCCGCCTCGCTGCTTCACCGTCCGAGAATTATGATCCGAACTATTGGGATTGCGAGGTGTAAATACGAAGTATTTCCGATTTCGTATGTTGCGATGTCACGTTTATTGGGCGGAGCGAATGGAACAGCGTCAACAATTTATGGTTAAAAGATGATTACATGTTTTTAGCTAACAAATTAATTAAAACATCAATTACATGCACAGATGCATATGTTCGCCTCTTCATTGTACCACTGCGGAACCAAGTAGCTCTGTGCCGCTTGATTTCAAAAACCACAAAATAGTTGTTACACAGTACATTTTGTTTTTTTCGACCAAATCGTTTGGCGGGGCGATAAATCGAGAAGTCGTATTTACAGCTTCTCGTGTTGGAATTAAAAGTTTACGGAGAGCACCTGAAGGCAACATAACAACGGGGTCCAACCCAGTCACGTGAACATGTATGTTCCCGAAGTGTTGTTAAATGCAGTTCTCACCTTCACAACTAGATGGCAATAGTAAGCAACGTTTCACTACTACTACTACTACTACTACTACTACTGTCAGGCACACACATAAGAAATCTCTCTAGGCCACTGGTTCCCTTGTAATGACATATATTTTTTATTTCACTATTACTGTTGGCTTTCACCAAAAGTATAATGACTAAATATATCAGAGTGACCACTGTTCTGACTCCTGTTCCACACCTGAGGTGCTGAAAGTACATTTTTCATAGGTTTTTAATCTTACATTGAGCAATTTACATCCTCCTATTGTGTGGGTCTCTCTCCCATTTCCATCAGTAAGCAATCTCTTGCCAAAAGAAACACTGGCCTCTGTGAAGCAGTGGGATAGGAGTGAAAGTGGAAACTCATATAAGATGTGCAGAACAATGGATAGTCCCTCCCTTCAGTTATAAAAACAAGCTGTCAGTGTTTCAGTTCTAAGAGATAAAATAAGAGATTTTAACCATTAATCCAATTTGTGTTTATTATTTTGCTTCAATTGATGGATACTAACTAAAAAACGAACTAAAGTAATTATATGAGGCTGTGCATGAACAAAGAAAACTCTGAGAACTAAAAAGACATCTTTAATATTTTGGTGTTATTTCTGTCTTCAGGCTTATAGCATTTAACAAAAATCATATGTTTATGTTTTCACTGATGAGCGTGTGTGTATGTATGTTGTATTGTATGTTGATTTCACACTGAGCTCTCAGTCGTTTTGTGATTTGTCATTCTCCAGTGTTTTTCCAACAAGCAGTATGTTCTCCATACGGGTGTCTGGAGTTCCCAGTAAACATTGTTCTTTTTAGCAGCACATCCTATTCTACCATCATCCAGGGATCCCAAACCATGTCCAACTTTCCGATGTCCATGTCTGCAGAGTGTCATAACTCATCATTCCTTCCACCATTGTCATCTTTCCCTCTGCGTGTTTGTTCCTCTGCTGGTATCTTGAAAGCCACATAAGGGCACGTCCTGGTGTTAAGACAGACCAGCTTCTTTAGTGTGGCAGTGTTCACTATGTCAAAGCCTACTTGGCCTCCAAAGGTGCTGGGCTTCCAGTACTCTGGAGAACATATAGGGTTACCTAAGAGACCTTTCAGGGAGAAGGGGGCACCCATCTCCACCATGCTCTCTCCAAATATGGTCCCTGGTCGTGTTTCTTCCAGGAGGAGACCAGGATAGAATTCCAGGGCATCAATATCACCGTACATCTCCTCAAGCTCGCGGGCTATCTCCTCCTCACCTGCAAAAGATAACCATCAATATCTCACCTAAAACGTGCCAAACAGTTAATGAAAATATCTACGGTACAGTGCATGACCACAAACACCTTAGCGTGAGTCTTCCCATAAGGACTGATTCATCATCATCATATCATATCGGCATAGCTGGACCTGAGCTAAGTGCCCTATGTTTAAAGAAAAAAGGTACCAAGATATGCAAGGAGCCTCAGGGTTGTGCATCTTATCAGTGCAACAAACCCCTCCAGGAATGTGGTTTCCATTACCCATTTCACAATTCCAGAGAACTACACAACGATGAAGCCAGCACGAAAAGGGAAATAACACATTTAATGGCCCAAGTCAATAAATGTCTAACAATCCAGTATACAACACAACCGAATGAAGACTTTTATACACTTTTCTTTTTTTCCTAACCATTTCCACTTTCTTCTGCATTCCACATTCTGCTTTTTATTCACTTTTTAAATTGCCTGAAACTGAGTTGAGGCCAAGCATCCCAAGAATGTATGTCTAGCTGTTCCCATGCACACGCTAAGATCGTTCATGCTGTGTGGTCTGTACATAAAACTATTTTTCCTACCTGTGAATTGTGTAAAAGATGTGTATGGCATGAGGTTAAATCGTTTCCTGTACTCGTTGAAGGGCTGCATACGGAGTTGCCGGGACTCCTTCACAGCCGCCACAGCCACTCTGGTCACCACAGCATTGATGTTACGGCCCCCGCCTATCTGTAGAACACAGGATCACAAGTGGAATTACGCTATGGCTTTCTTCTGCTGCAGCACCTTAACAGTGGTGTTCAAATCAGACTAACTGCAGAAATCACTTCTTGCGATTTCAACAGCTCTGAGTAACGACGCTGACATGTTGTATATTGTTGTATATAAGTATGTAAAGTATTCTTTGTCTGCATGAAAAATGACCGTATTAATCCAAATTCAATGTGAATGGAGAGAGTTCAAACCAATGAAATGTATGGTTGACTTAGATTCATTGAAATGCCATGTCCAGAATTCCAGCCAAACATTTCTAACTTCACGTATCGCTAAGGAAATGATACAGTTGGACACAAATAATAGTTTTTGTTTTTTTTTGCATATTCCTTATGCCTCTTCAGGGAAAAAATGTGAAAAAAAACAGTTGCAATGTCTGAGTCTGGGTGTAATATTTCTGTTGGCCTGGTTACCTGGCCAGCAACTTGCCGCGAGAAGGCATCCACCAGCTTTTCCACACCATAGTGTGTGAGAACAGATGTATTGAAGAGGAATTGTGGGTAGGCGAGTTCATCTCCATCAATAAAGAAGCTGTCAGGCATCAATGGGTGCCAGTGGTAGAGCTGGCTGAACTCCAGAGCAATGCGGTTCCCATATTGGAAATGGGAGTTAAACAACAGGGTAGGGTCAAACTTCAACTGCAGCAGGTATCCGCTCAGGTGCTGCACATACTCTTCTATCACTATACGTATTGTCTCACCTGGGAAAAGCACATAGACACAAAGAGAGGACAGAGTAAAAGAGTGAGGTCAGTCAAGTTAAAATGATACAAACCTACCTAACTGCTGACGTGAAGAGTGAACAGGTTCAAACTTAAGTTGGCATTAAAATGCTGTCCAGCTCACCAATGATGATGAGGCGTGTGGTCTGGAAAAGCTGCTCATCGTCCCAGGTGGGATGCTCTGCCTTCAGGATGTCACAGACACGGTTATGTTCCCTCAGCCATAGCGTGGCATACATCCCCAAACCAGGGAGGAGTCCAAATACCTCCTGACCAATAGCCAGCTGGCTCTGAGCAGGGACCCCTGGGGGGTAGTTCATCCTTATGGGTGCGTCAGCTACAGTAGGAGGGTACACTTCGCCGTCAATTAACTGATGGGAGAGATGGTTTGAAAAATATATCTTAATATGTAGTATATAGTTATATGCAATTTCTCTTTCCTCCTCAATGTCTTTCCAAACCCTCTCCATATTCTCTCTCTGCAACATAGTCATGATGAAACCTAGACTTAGCATTGCTCCACATTTTCCTAGGAAATGAGCTGTAAACAATTCAAATGAATAACAACAGCCAAAGGGAGAAATTGCAGGATCCAACTCTGTGCCAACTCTGGCCGACCTGGCCGTGTTGTGATATGTCTTGGTGGGTACGACCTCTCTGTTCACAGTTCAGATTCTTGCATTTCTGTCACCTGATACTTAAGCTTCCCGTCTTTGTGAAGCCTGAGGTGGAGCTGACGTGCCAGGTTGTCTCCATAAATGTGGCCTGCATCCACCTGCATGCATCACACAGGGTGAGACAGACATAAAGAAAGAAATCAAGTAAGATGATTAGAGCAATTGAATGGGGGTAGGGCAGATAGCAGATATGGTTAATGATATCATCAGTTAGAGTTTGCTGAGCTGTCACAAGGCAAAGCTTTATTGCTAAACTAATACAGGCAAGGAAATAAATAAACCCACCCCATGTGCTAGAGCCTTGGTGTAGCCCAGACCCATGCGATTATAGGTCTTAAAGAACTGGTGAGTGAAGTGCTGTGCAAAGAAGGCGAACATGAGGTTGGTGCCCTGGGGGTCTGGTCTGAAGGTCTTCCTCTGCAGCAGCCGCTCAACCAGCAGCTCAGGGTCAGGCAGCACAGCCTTGCCTGAGCAGAAACACCCAGCATCACACACACACACACCATAAGGCAAAACACAGATACACCAAACTTCTAGTCATAATACTGAAATAGTGTATCTGCCAAAACATGGCACCGTTAACACAGCACACTGTACAGCAGAACTCTTCAACATCAATTATCTGCACTGATGTCACCATTGGGAAAGATTTAGAGTCAACCGACGAAACGCTGAGCAAAGAACAGCTTGTGCAGTTAATATTATTCATGTTGACGTGCATTTTGGCTTGATCGTGATGAAGATTATCAGAGTATTACTGTATATAGAAATTATCAGGCTGCAAAAAGGTTCTAGATTTTAACGACACCATGTAGATGACTGTCTAACCTTTGACCCCCAGGGGGGTAGGGCAGTCCTCTGGCACAGGGGGCAAGATACGAGTGTAGTAGCTCACATTATAGTAGGCTTCCCAGCTGAGGTAGCCATACTTGGAGTTGAAGGTGGGGGGGCTGGGTATCAAGTTGGCCCTCTCTGTACATACAAAGAAATAACATAAAAAAATAAGGTTATTGGATATACAAAAGATATATAACAGACTGAATTTGATCAAGCTAATTGTTAATTCTGGACCTGTCAGAACGAGCCGCATCAGAACATCCTGCAGGAAGGTGTAGTTGATGATGTCCCAGAGCCAGTGGAAATGGGTCAGGATGTAATGGATCACATATGGGCTGGGCTTCAAGAGCTGGCGCACTTGGGACCAAAACTGCGCTGTGGTTGGACAATACATAACACAATGATCATACTGTTATAGTAGGTAGGGAGTGGCTGGGATATTCAAACACTGTTGGTGTAACAAAACAAAATGATAATTGCATCATCAAGATTATTGTTTGATTTTTATAGCACTGAAGCAACTGATCTCAAAATGGTACCTGACTGGTGATGTGGCTGTCGACAAGCATCCCACACTTAGCCTCAAGCTGCACGAGAAAGCTCCATAATGATGCTCTGTCTATTTTGTTTGTGTAAACTGAGTCACATTTGATGTAAAAAAAACAACAACTACTTGATGAACTAGCTATGTGATGCAGAAGTAACAGTATTATTTTAACAAATCAGTGCCACTTAACCCCAGTTCTTCATTTCCTGTTTTTTTTTACCCCTCTCTCCCTCTCTTTCCTTCTTTCTGTTTCTGGTATGTGACCTCCGTTCTGCCTGGTGAGTGTGATGTAACTGCATAGCTGGAAGCCAATTACTTCACATGTAATTATGAACTGCATTATCTGATGGTTGCTGGCAATACTGGCCCACCATTCCTTTTCCTGGAAGTTGCATTCCTGTTATGCTAACCTGCCAGTTATTTAAGGTCTAGACAAGATCTCCTACTTTGTAAGCCAAGCAATACTGCACCATTTCCTGTTTGAACAGCAAAGAAAATAATAACTTAGATCACCTTACTAACTGATCCTTCCTGCCCACCGCAAAATTACTAGATTAGATGGGTCTTTATTGTCCCCGAGGGGAAATTGCAGTTATGCAGCAGTACAGAACAAAAGAGAGGCACACATCACTATACAATAAACAAATTTAAGGGCAATCAGCTGTATAAAAAAGATCCTCAAAATATACAAAAAGAAA
>CABFOQ010037206.1:13254-31318 GCA_900660455.1 Gephyroberyx darwinii | reverse complement strand
CAAATGAGACAAATAAGTAATACTAATATAACTAATATGTTGATAGCACCATGTCCAATTTGTTTTAAGCACAAGTGTGAATAATTACACACAATGTCACATGATCAGATCAGAAATGGTGGCTGGGAATAAGGCCTTATTTGGGGGGGGGTTTTTAAAAAGAAAAAAGAAAAATAATAATAAAGCAAGCAAGAAATGAGAACATGCAACACACAATCATACACAGCATGGTAAAAAAAATCCCTTTTGGGTATCTTTTGTAAATACCAACACTGTGCATATGATGTCACAGCTCTCACTACCTCTCTAGTTTAAGAGTCTTTGATACTCAAAAATACAGAAGTACTGATGAAGATCCTTTGAAAACACAGACGCTGAACACATTTACTTTCTTTTGGCAGTATGAAAAGTTTCAAATTATTACCTTTTTCCCCAATTCCCCCTAGGAACGGTTTGTTCTACCATGGCAGTACTCTGAGCTGCTGCAGTCAAAGTGTAAAGGTTACTGAGATGTTGGCAAACAATGGAAATGAGTCACTGTGTTTTGTATCGGCAAACATACAACCTTCAGAAAGTTTCATTTGAAGGATCTCATATAACCTATCTACCTATCTGTGATCTAGACCGTGTTTCCATCAGCAATCCTGCTATTGAATAGCTGTAGGTGTTGTTGGGCTCAGACACAGAGCAACCCAGGCCATTTCCTGAGTAATACTTTTTCATTTGATGTAGACCAAGCAAATAGCTCACTTCAAAACAAACAATGTAGCGTATGATTGTATTTTCATTCGTCTCATGTTTAGAACCACAAAAATGACAGAAATTCAAACCAATTAACACTTTTATGTTATTTATGGCTGCTAATAAGCCTCCTTGTCTTCTAAGAAAGATAGAAAATGATTTAGATAGAATATTTATGATTGTGAGAGCATTTCTGAGAAAGCACCCCATACCATCTTAGCTTTAAAACAAGCTGTCTCTGTTTTGCCTTCGGGAGGAGAAAAATACATTTCCATAAAATGAAAACAACAACGCCACAGTTCTTCTTCCTTTATTTGAAAGGAAGTGTAAAATGGGGATGTGATTCAGAAACTAAGTAATGGAACAGACTGTTCTAGACATGGGACAGCCCAGCAGGGATGACAAGGAACGTATCACCCTTACCACATCACAATCCCGTATTCTCAGAGGTTAGAAAAGCATGAAATCTTACACGCCAGATACCAGGAAGAACTGCATCCGTGTTACTTGTACTTGTTCTTGTTTCACAAAGTAGGAAAAAAACTTAAAAAACACTATATCACTCTATTAATCATTGAATGACTTATACTGTGTATGTGGTATTCAAGTGGTTTGTAGTGACCATACCATATTAATGGTATCTCCTGTTGGTATCGTTATATATTCCTATAAGGAGAAGTAGGAGAGAGAGAGGTTGTTTTTTTTATCTTGTGTAACCCCCTGTGTGTTGAGGACTTGTTTGTACAGGATGACATTAGTAAAGGGGTTTAACCACACACACACACACACTATTCATTTCACTATTTCATTATGCATCTTCTAATCAAAATCTGCGGATGAAACCAAAGACTGTAAGCACCGAGGCCTCCGTGCGGTAGTCATGGCTGAATACTCGCATCTACACCGCCTGCAACAACAACAGGAGGTAGGCGGGGTAGGCGGACGTGGACGTGTCTGACACCTCTTGACTCACTGTGGTTGATCGGGAGGGAAAGTTTATGAACAACCACGCGAAACCTCGACTGTTGTCAGTTTAGCTGAGGTAGCCCATGTACAAATAAACAAGTGATGTTTCAAAAATATATCAACAGTACTTCATTCATAGTGACCTTATTGTACTTTATGGCGTTTTTGTCTACTATAGCATCACAATAATATTCCTATAATATTGCTATATGATATTATACAATTTATAGTTCAGCTGTTATATATGTATAGTGTATGTATGTATATATACCTTCTGAAGTGTATTATCTGCTATAGTAGATGTAAATATAGCAGTAGTAAGGGAAAACAGGGGCTCATTTTAAAGTCTCCCAAACCTTTTTCAATGTCAAGGACCTCCAAATAGTTAGACTAGCCGAGGGCTAGTGTCCCAAGGAACCCCATCTGAGAAGATTTTTAAAAATTATTATGGATAGAATTACATACCTGTCTATATACTGTAGGTGGGGAGGGGGCCGATGAAAGATATGATTAGTATGATTAGTTCAATCACTGTGATACAAATGCTCAGAGAAACAGTTAACTTTACTAAATAAAACTTCCTCATTTTGCTGGGGACCTCATGGAACCCCCTGAAGGACCCCTGGGCTAACACTTTCAAGTAGACCTCGTGTAAAAAAAAAATGCAATACTTAAGCACATCTATTATTTTCGGTTACACCAATTGATGTGTCATCAGTGACGTAGTTGCACATAAAACAAAAAATACTGTGAAAAAACTACGACTTCCAGTCACTGATCGTCAGAAGAACAACCATCGATGTAACCAAATATCACTTATATTATACGCATTTTTTCCTCCTGAAAACACATTTTCTTCCTTCCGTCAGTTTGACGCGACTTACTACGACGCATACTGTGAATTTATCCCATACAGATTCATGTCAGCCTGCAAAGATGAGTAAACCGTTTAGCAAATTTTAAAAAAGGGTGTGTGGCCTGGGTGCAGGTGGGTTGCGCCTCCACCTCCTGGCTTAAAATATTTCATTCATGCTTTCTTTAAACACTTCACCACCGTCCTGCTCCTCCTGTCAGCTGACGTAGCGGCGTGGTCAGTCCGTGACGCGCTCACCGTGTGTTTGCTCGACTGTGCGGCAGCGCAGGAGAAACGTTGTTTGGCTACTATTGTGTGATCGGTGTGTCGGGGAAAGTGGCGTTTTGTGCTCGGCAAAGCGGACGGACAGCGTCGCTCGGAGGGCATATAGACTCTTGCGGTTGATGTAGACAGGCCGTTTGTACAGGCAAACGTCGGCGTTGAATCGCACCTGCCGCGCAGGATGGACAACAAAGACTGATCCGGGTCGCGTTGTGCAGCAGGACGTCAACCGAGGTTACCTACCAGCCCAGAGCAGTAGGTTTAGTTAAGAGCTGCAAATAAGGAGGCTGGTCGTGCGTGGAAGGTTTGCGCATAACTGGCCACCTCCGCAGGTCGATCCGTGCTCGGCAGGTCTGACAGTTTAATTTTAGCGTTATTACTTGCGCTCGTGCATTCAGTAGCACATCGTATTTACTGGACGAGGACCGTGTGGGAAATATCAGGCCTACCCCAGCGCTACAATAGGCCCGTCTCCTACAGCGAACAGCGTGTTTAACTCGCTCACAAATTCCAGTTGGACGCATTTGATGGTCGCCGTCACAGATCGTACGTGTTCAATGTGCTCTTAGCAAAATCGACGAGAATATGTGGGTCAATCCCGAAGACGTGCTGTTGGCGGGGGCATTGTGGATAACCGAGAGAGCGAATCCCTATTTCATCCTCCAGAAGCGGAAGGGCCACGGGGATGGAGGCGGGGGACTAGCAGGTGAGTCCCACCGTCTGCCGCAAGTTATGGATGAATAATGCTGTCACACAGCGGTACACCTAGCAGCTCAAATAGTCCTCGTCCTCAGACGAGGTGGTTTTGATGGAAAGATCAGTGGTGGTGGAAAGGTGGCAGAGGGAGATGCACAGTGACAGGTGATCGAGTCACATATGTCAAGATAATGGCACATGGCGACAGTGGCCATTTGGAAAACCATGAAAGAATAGTGATCAGTAATCAATCACTTACCTGAATGTGCCTACTGGTGAAGTCGTCTTAAAGTCTCTGTTTAAGGTTTTTATTGATTCATTCGCAATCTTGTCAGCCTGGTTTAAGACAGGCTAAAGCTGTGACTAAGTTTGCTGACACAAACAAACAAAAGTGCTACAGTGGAAGATGATTGGTACAATTGATCCGAAATTCACATGACCTAAGCAGCATTACACATCTACAGTCTGAGCACACAATTCCTCCAGAGATAAGGCCATACTATTTCCTTCTAGTTTGTTTAATACATCACGGAGCAAAGGTACAGCTGCTAATGGTTGTGCCACTGAGTTTCAACACCATTTAATATACCAATAGATCATCTAGAAGAGACTTGTGGTCTGTTGCTTCTTCATGCTGAATCATTCCCCGTCCTGTCTTATTCTCCTCTTCTCTTCCATCTTGCTTATTCCACACAAAATATGGTCAAGCAGCAGGAAGTACAGGTTAGGGAAATCAGTGGCAAATGATCACTGGTATACTTTCTATCAGTGCGATTTGGTTCATGTCTTGACCTGGATACAGCCTGTCCACATTTAATTTATCTCAAAGCAGATCTGGCCCACTACAAATGAACTGAAATATCACACTTCCTCAAATTTAACTGATAAGATGGCGTTGAAAATCTTTGAGGAAATAATGTTTGTTCAACTTAAAACTTATCCATAAAAACCTCAATAGTTGGGATTGTTTGAGTCTTGATTATGACATTTGTATCTGGCACAGCCATTCATGTGTAATATGCACTAAATCTAGCCATCTTAAATTAAGGCCATGGAAGTTAGGACTATTTCAGCACATAACGTTTCTTCTGATTCAGTCATTTTCACTGTTCGATGTCAACTGAGCACAATGCATCTATCACTCGTGGTAGTATTCTGAGTGTCAGTCAGTGTTGCTGTTCAATGATTTCAGCCACCAATAACTATGACAAGAGACTAAACCAGAGGGTTTCAATTTGAGGTCCAAACTGAATGAATTTTTAAGGATATGTTTAGGTTTTGGTGTTGGACTAAAACAGGAGATTGTACACTGGATAGATTAACAAGCTTACAATGTTGTAAATATACCTATACCATAGTCTATTGATAATCCTTCTTGATATTAACATCTGGACATTAGTGCCACAACCTCCTTTTGTCAGTCAGTGTCTCTGTTGAGGATGCAACTGTAGCAACGGCACAGTGCACGGAGTGGTGCTAGGCGATGATGTCATTGTTATGTAAATGGCGAGCAGACTTGTGCCGTGTGCCAGTTGGCACTGATAACCCGGGTGCAGTGGCGCTCTCCAGAAGCAATTCTTCCAGGGGACAGGGGATGCCAACAGCACCAGCACAGTGGTTTATAGGAGGGCATCTAATAGGGCCAGGTTCAAATTAGCACATGGACTTAACCGGGGCTCAACCAAGCAAGCAGAGGGCCCATGAGGTTGGAAGGAAAACAGTAAATTCATGTTTGTATTGCTGGTACACAGCTCCAGCAGTGGGGGGGGATGCCACCAAACGGCCAATCTATCCTTCCAGACAGAGGTTTCATCTAATTATTTAGACTGTATTTCTAGTAGTTTCTGCCATCGTGAAACATCCACAGCTGCATGAACAGAGACGGACAGTTGCAAAATTTGTGCTGTGCTGCTAGAGAAAATGTTTAGACAGGCAGAAGGATCTGACGTACCACTCCATGGTTTTCAAACACGTTGTGAATGGAGGCTGTGTGTCCATCCATGACGAGCTCGTGCCGAGCACCGAGCCAAGACCGATCTAAGAATTCTGGCCCCTTTGATGTGACACCTCTTCAACATCACTCTTCTGCTGCTACTACTACTTTAGCAGCCCACCTTAGTCATCTATACAAATCCTGTAGCAGATTCAGTTGTGAAAAGGACTTGACTCTCAAAGAAGCAGCTAGTTTCTAATATTATAGATGTCTCTGTAAGCCCGTTTAATGTTAATGTTATGCTTTCAGAGAACAAGGATGTAAATCACACAGTCTGATCTATGAAATACTGTTTCAACTTACAACTACAGCTAGGCTTGTAGCCTAGGATGCTGTTGTATGCAATGTGCTGCCATTTGCATTACCTGATGTTTTGAACTCAAGAGGTTACCCCCTTTTTTATGGTAGTGTCAGTCAGAGGGGTCCAGAGTACTGCTGGTTTTCTATTCTGCCAGGTAGTTTCCATTCTATCTGTCTAATCAGGGATTGATTAAGACCTGGGATGCCAGGTGAATGCAAGTAACTTCCTGGTAAAGACATGATAATACTAAACAAAGGCTTTTTTCACCCATCCCGGAATAAACTCATAACAAGGCTATTGTTTAATTCTGTATGACACCACTTAAAGCAATCGTGATCAAAATCAAAATTACACCAATTACAGTCATTAAGTAATCTGACATTTCACAGTGGCAATTTTGGTTGTCTGGAACTGGACTACATTTTTCATAATGGATGTGTGTCAGGCTCATACTTTGACCAGACCCTCTTTCTGCCTCTACCTATTGTAGGCTACACAGTTATCTACTTTATGTCTTGCGTTTGATGTTACATGACCTAGATAATGTGAGTAATAATGGGAAAGCAGTAAAATGCTGCATTTATAGTTGCAATGAAACATGAAGCGAACCAGCACACGATGAGGACCCGAGCTTGAATCAGGTTTCTGTAATCCGAAACAGTATTGATTTTAAATCTGGGGAGATTATGGTCCTTTGTGTGCTCAATGGAAACATGCTACACCACAGGCAGAATATTGTCTTGGGGAATGAGAATTTAAAAAAGACAGTTATTTCTTTCTCTGTTGTTGGTTTTCTTTCCTGTCTTTATTGAATCAAAATACTAATGCTCCAGATCTGGTCATTTGTTGTTTTACAATAACAATAGGGAGCTCTGACTCTGGCCTTGTTTTTCTGAAGCAGAAGGCATCACATGATTTTGTAGCTTGTGTTCTGTGGAGAGATCGTTGTATGTTGCTAAGGCTTTCTCTGCCACCTGTCCATATAGTTAGAAAGGCCATATTTCTCTTCACAGCTACTTGGCTCCTGGGGCTGTGTGTTTTCTTTGTTTGTTTTGTAGGTTGTGAATCTCACTCACTGTGGGAGAGTATGGTCAGATGAGGGTGTAGGAGCATGCAGTCACATGGACTGTTTCTCCCCTTGTGTTAGCGCTGCAGGTTATGGTCATGCATATGACAGGGATAACATGTTAAAAAGACCATCTGCAACGTGCAGAGTCAAAATCAAATTTGACTTCCTTTCTTCCTGTTTTTGGATAATATAGTAACAGTTTGTGAAGAAGCAGCAAAGTGTGAATTTCATGTCACACCCTTCAGTGGTCTCCTTTCTTCTCCAGGGTTTCCTGTGTTAAACCTGATTTAAACCTCAACATACACACAGACAGTAGGGTAAACCATCTATTACAGATGGAAACACTGCCATTAAATGATAGTTTTGACTGTATTACAGTAACTTCTAAATATAGAGCAGGACTAACTGACACAGGGTATTAGTGATACAGGGACCATGTGGTTTTCTGTCATTAAAGAGGAAGCTGTCTTGATACTCAGTTGAACCAGTTGTTTGTGTCTCACAAGGGGACATTTGTGTGGACATATGTAGGCTAAATGCTAACATGGTTAATGCATGTCTTTATAGGCGGTTGCTCTGCCTTTCTTATGTACTTCTTTATTTTTGTGCATAACATTTCTGATTGCATCTTATTTGGTCAGTAGTAGCTCAGCATAGAGGCAATCAGTGCCAATCAATGTCACAGGAATCACAATCCAACAGTACGTGTCAATCTTTGGTGGTAACTTGAGCAACTATAGAGAGTGAGGCCTAAATTACAGTCATTAATGTTGCTTGCTTGTGTACGTGTCTATTGTCTTGATTGTTCATCAGGACAAAAGAGTGAGAGGGCGAGATAAAGAAGAATGAAAAAGCAAAATGGAAGGCGTGTAGTGGAGGGGAGAGCAGAACACACAAAAGGGAACATCTGGATCACACACATTTATTTCTCTCTTTTTCTTTCTTTCCTCAGACTTCCTCAGACAAAATAATTCCCTGTCACAGAGTTCCCCTACTGGTTTCACTCACTTAGTTGGTCTCCCTCTCCATCTTCCTCCTCATCCTCTCTCTATGTGTGACACATCCTCTACTGATGAGCTGCCCACAAAATAAACCATATCCCATGGCAGTTTAAACTATACCTACTCACAGCTGCGGGGGTAGTTGTCACCAATAGTCTATTTATATTACAGCATCAGGGCTGCACAAGTGATTGGGGGGGAAATATCAAAGTTGCAATAGTGACTACTGCAGTTTCCAAATTCCAAGAGGCTACAATTATTCTTAGATGGAAAGCTGTTTTGTTTGAACTGAGCAAATGCTAAATATAAGCATCTCCCCTCAACAACACATACACACACACATTTTTCTGAAAATGTGCTGAAAAGACGTGATGGAGAAAAAGCTGTGTCCACATTTTTTGCAAGTCATTTTGTCATTTTTTTGTCAATATCACACAGCCCTAGTATAGCTTTACTCTGATATCACTCTAAAGGGGCAAATGTCTTGACTGGCTAGTTTTCCCAGGGCATTAAATATCTACCTTGTTTGTTTGTTTTTTCAGCAGTGGTCTGGTTTGCTGTGAGGTGAGCAGCTGTGATTTGCGATATAGAGAAATAGCGGCATCTGCCAAACCTTTCGATGCATTATGGCACTCCATTATCTTTTTCTCTCTCTACCATGTCCATTAGAACAGGCCAGCCATCCTTATCTCAGGTGACTTTATCCCCAATCATCCATCAATCAATTCCACAGAGGTAGATACCCATATTGATGGGCTTCAAACTGAAGTACAGCACTGATTAAGAAATCCACAGCTTCTACCTATCTTTTCTCAATCTCACCCAGATGCATTACATCAATGCATACACAGACCACCAATCTAAAATGCTTTCCATTCTAATTTCTAACCCTTTTCACAGAAACCAAAGGGTACAACCTGTAGCCACAGGACATTTTTCATTACACTCAAATCTACAAGACATCATTGATTCCCCTCCTTTCCTGAAGCATAGCAAAATGGCCTAAGAAGGATCAATGTAATAAATTTGTATGCCATTTAACATGGGCATTGATGGTAGTTACATTCCAGAAGGACTTTGACAGAAGCTCCTATTGTCATTTATAGTGGGAGGCAGAATCCATGACGTTATTTTTGCACTATATTCCTTGAAAGGTTGAGTGAGCTGAATGACCTTTTATTGTTTTTGAACCAGCACAATTGGTTCTTTCTTTGG
Source organism: Gephyroberyx darwinii (assembly GCA_900660455.1). Classification (NCBI taxonomy): domain Eukaryota; kingdom Metazoa; phylum Chordata; class Actinopteri; order Trachichthyiformes; family Trachichthyidae; genus Gephyroberyx; species Gephyroberyx darwinii. Next base: position 22,201 of record CABFOQ010037206.1, on the reverse strand, counting down.
TATTTGTGATGTTAATGTGCCCATGTTAAGTTTTATTGCGTGTCTTCCATGAAGTGTTTGTTCCCAGTTCCCAGTGTACCAATTTAATCATGGTATTCTGGGCTCTTCCCACAGGTTTGCTGGTGGGGACCCTGGATGTGGTCCTGGACTCCAGTGCCCGAGTGGCCCCGTATAGGATCCTGTACCAGACGCCTGACTCTTTAGTTTACTGGATCATTGCTCATGGTACGTAACTCTAGATGTCCAGCACACAAATCTCACAAAATAAAATTCTGTCTCAAAAGTCTGTCAATATTTAGATGGAACGTAGCCGCTACACTCTTTCTGGATACACACCTATCCATGTGCTGTTAAGATCTGTACAACTGTCTTCGGGGAGAGGGGATATTTGTTGGGTCAGGAAAGGACCCTCTGTATTTTTACCCCCGTGAATCCCACCCCCACCCACCACTTAACACATGATGTCCTCACATCCTGCCCTTTCCCGTGTTAGCTGCTAAATGCCAAGCATTACATCATGCCCCAGTGCTTTTAAAGGGCAAGACTACAGAAACGGGTGCAGGAATCAATGCTCAAATATGAAGGGGCGTCGTGTCTTTTGGTTAATTAGGTGATGGGGTTCCATTATGATGTCATCTGCTGGTTTTCACAAAGTAATTCTGCCCAATCCGGCAAATTCTACCTACATAAGCAAGCCTCCGTTTGTTCCCTTCAGTGGCAACATGTCAGAACTGTGGGTAGACGGTAGACATGGCAGCCAGATGACTCACAACTGATAGGAAGCAGCACATTTATTTGCTTTTTCATCTATACTGTGCCATTGGATATGAAATTACACCAGCTATGTGTGTGTAAAAGACGTAACACCTCCAGCACAATACATTTAGGTTTGCTGAAATGTTCATCTACACTTGGACATGTACATGTACGCCATCTTGTGGAATGTGTTCCGTGCGTTACCTATTATTTGTGTTATATTTCGCATGCTACATTGCATGGGTGCTTGCATGCGGGATGTCAGGAGCAATCACACACAACACGCAGGTTTTGTAAAGGTATATAAATTATTAAAGAAGACTTACTGCTATAATTAGCGATGGTTTCTTTTTTAACAGAGATGGGACACTATTGCTAATTTTGAGTTCAGTGGACGAAGGTGATTTGTTTTTGGGTATTCAATTCTATTTAATTTAGTAGTTGCCTATTAAATGTGACTACCAAATGTTAAAACAGGTAGTTTGTAGAGGCTTTCACTGTCTGAAATGGATGCCCACAAAAGACCAGTCTGGCCTTAAAATGGCAACGGCTCCCTTCTTCCCTCCCTCCCAGTTCTTCCATCCCTCCCCACTCCTCCCAGTTCTTCCATCCTCAGCCCAGAGCTGATGGGAGAGAGAGTGGAGTAGTCTGGCAGCCATGGCTAATGTAGCAGATGTGCTGTACAGCAGAAATTGTTGACGGATGATGGCTCACAGTGGCAGCCTTTAATGCAATTGGTTTCTTCTGTGGCAAAATCAATCCCCCTCAGTTATAACCTTTTAACACTGCTAACAATTAACAAAATGGTCAGTTTATTATGTTATTATGTGTTAGTGTTTTTTTCTTGTTTTCTATGTTTTGTGATAGACTGTTGATCTTCCAAAGGGGGAATTCTCTTTTGCCCCATAGGGCAGGTTCAGTGTTTTGCTCAAAGATACTTCTGCAGATGCTTTTTCTATCACATCAGATTGAACACGAGTCCTCCAATTGTAGGAGGGTATCCCTACTCATTATGCCACCCTGCTACCCACAATTCAACAACATAAGAAAAATAAGATATCACAGCTGTTGTGCAAAGCGAGTCATTTTGTTATCCACATAGTTCTCTGTGGCAGAATATCCAGCTGAGTGTGCTGTGGCCTGTATCTGAAACATTACACTTTCATGCTCCTCAGCATTACCTTGCAAACCCCAGTGCATCTTCTTCATCCCTGATTACCTTCCCCTTACTCAAGCTCTCCCTCTCTCTGTCCCCCCTCCTCCTCCAGGAACCTCCCGTAAAGAAATCACAGAGCACTGGGAGTGGCTGGAACATAATCTACTGCAGACTCTCTCCATCTTTGAGAATGAGAACGACATTACCACGTTTGTCAAGGGGAAGGTCCAGGTAACTCATTCCCTGTAGTCAAAATTTTGTTTTATGTTTGGATTTCAAATTCTCAAAACTTCCTGTCAAGTTCTAGAGCTTGTCAGGTCATTGTATTTTATATCATATGGATGGAAATGACAAGCACATTATTTTTTAAGATCATTTTCATACTGTAGCATCTTACTAAAGATGAATGATTAGCAAAGTTTCAAACCGTGGCTCTTGTTCCTTTTAAAACGTCAAATGCACCTCTTTTTGCCTGACCAAACTCATAGGCTCGTTCTAGCTCGTTCTCTCTCTGTCCTCAGGGCATTATAGCAGAGTACAACAAGAACCACGACGTCAAAGAGGATGACGATACAGACAAGTTCAAGGAGGCCATTGCGAAGTTCCGTAAGCTGTTTGCCATGCCAGAGGAGGAGAAGCTGGTCAACTACTACTCATGTAGCTACTGGAAGGGCAAGGTGCCACGGCAGGGATGGCTCTACCTCAGTATCAACCACATCTGCTTCTATTCCTACTTGCTAGGAAAAGAGGGTAGGACATGCACTCCCTTTTGTCTCTCTTTCTGTCTCTTTATATTTGTCTTCATCTGTATATTTCTTTCTTTCAGTTGATATCTCTCTCTCTCTCTCTCTCTCTCTCTCTCTCTCTCTCTCCCTCTCCCTGTCAGCCAAACTGGTGGTGCGTTGGGCCGATATCACCCAACTGGAGAAGAGTGCCACGCTGCTGCTGCCTGACGCGATCAAGGTGAGCACGCGCGCCAATGAGCACGTCTTCTCCGTCTTCCTCAACATCAACGAGACCTTCAAGCTTGCAGAGCAGCTGGCTAACATTGCCATGCGGCAACTCTTAGACAACAAGGGTTTTGAGCAGGACCGCTCGCTGCCAAAGCTCAAGAGGAAGTCGCCCAAGAAGGTTTCAGCACTCAAGAGGTAAGGCTCGATGCCTTTTTTATAGTGGGACCACGCCTACTCATCAATAACAAATGTTGTTTATGTTTTATGGCACAGTGGATTGAACATTAATGTAGTAGGCAGAGTAGTTGGTAATCAGTGCCTTAAGGACAGTGGGTTGAAAGTCTATGTGATGCAAGTTTGAGTTTTACACTTCAACTGCCTACTAACATTCCAGCTGTAGGTCACTATGAAATGTAAGGGTGCTGTGGTTTTAAACTCTGCAGAGAGAAGTTGTCAGCCAATAAAAATGGCCTTGAGGTCCCAGTTTTGTTTATTAAGCACATTTTGTGCAAGCATGTCTTCGCTTCCCTGGAGTGTTCCATCTTTCCTTACGGGGTTGTGCAATAGTTACTCATGCATAACACTATTACTTTGTGTTGTGCTAAATCTTCTTCCGGCTAGCCGGGTGCTTTCCTTCTAGTAGATCAACCTATGCTAATGTATAGATCACGGTGACTATTTGTCTCCTACCAAGCTGTTACAGTATATCTGCAAGTTTTTGTTATTGCTTATTAAATGGTCTGCATCTAAAATCACTCTGTGTTTTCTGTCTCTCAGGGATCTGGATGCAAGAGCTAAGAGCGAGCGATACCGGGCCCTGTTCCGTCTACCCAAAGATGAGAAACTGGACGGGCACACAGACTGTACCCTGTGGACCCCCTTCAACAAGATGCACATCCTGGGACAGATGTTTGTTTCCACAAACTACATCTGCTTCACCAGCAAGGAAGAGACCCTGTGTAGCCTCATCATTCCCCTACGTGAGGTGGGGTGTTCTGCCTGTCTGTCTGTCTGTCTGTCTAGAAACATCTTGCAAGAAAGTGGATTTTGCAACATAATTGCAAGTTCAAGGTGGTTCGGTATCGAAGAGAAAATGGATGCAGGCTCACCACTCTCTTTGAGACTGAAATAAAAAAACACCCCTTCAATAAAAACACCAGTCAGTCAACATTAGCTGAAGTAAGACTGACACATAGGCAGTAAGCAGGGCAATTGGGGTATAGCAACCTAATCAATCGAGGTTGGTGGTTATCACTGCCCATCTGCTGTAGAATTGTTTTCATGTACACACACACGCATACATCATGCAGCTGTCACACTGAATCACCGTCTTCCATCTTAAATTCAGTCAGTTATGGATTAAGGGACAGGAATAGTTTTCCTTTTATTTAGTTGCTTATCAGCTACTGGGTGGTGGCTTGACATTACAGCCTGTTAATTTAATCACTTGAAACATACACATAGTACAATTCACAAGGATCATTGGGTGAAATGGATATGGCTGCTTCTTATTTATTCCTTCATGGTGATTGAGACTGTGACTGTTGTATGTCCCCAATGTCTTCCAGGTGACCATTGTGGAAAAGGCAGACAGCTCCAATGTGTTGCCGAGTCCGCTTTCCATCAGTACAAAGAACCGCATGACCTTCCTGTTTGCTAACCTCAAGGACCGAGACTTCCTGGTCCAGAGGATCTCTGACTTTCTGCAGCAGACCACTTCCAAGATCTACCTTGAGAGAGAGCTTACTGGCAGCTTTAACAGCTCAGATGATGAGGTGGTTAGCTTATAAAACACGCGGTTTTCAGGAGAGTTTTGCCCCCTGAATGTGTTGGAGTTTTTTTTCTTTATTGTTTAGTTCATTGTGTCTGTCAGTGTACAAGGTCTAGCATCAAAATGAGACATGGAGAAGAAATTAATTGGATAGATTGCACATAGTGGTGGTATCTATTGTAAAGCTGTCTAGGCTGAAGATTTGGCTTTGTTTCCCCACCAGGTGTCCTCTCAGCAGGGGTCCCTGCTCTCCAGCAGCCCCCAGCGTAGCTTGGGCTCAGAGGGCGAGCGTCAGTTCAATCTCAACGACAACAGCGTGCCCACTGCAACACAGGCCCTCATGACCATGTACCGTCGCCGCTCACCAGAGGAGTTCAACCCCAAACTGGTGAGTTCAATCCCTAACTGCTGAGTTGCACTTTGTCTGATCACAAACATTTAATCTTGGCAAGCATGGCACGGCTCATGCAGCGAGGCTTTGTCAGATAAGGTTCTGAATTATTTTGCTAAAAGGTTATACACAGACATTTGAGCCTTAGCTTATTTTTCTTCACCATGTACTAGTCACATTGGGGGGGTTGTGAATTATTATTATTATTATTATTGGCATTTCTGAAACCTGGGGCCCCGCTTGATACACACTTGGGGTTGCTGTTCCCGCTTGGTTTCAGCAAAGAATGCCAACAAGCAATTCTGGGAAACTGAACAACACATGTAGAAGCCTATTCCCACAGTGTTACAAGTGCCTGAAGAAAAACCACAATGTCAATGAATTCTTTAGTATGACTCATATTTTTATGTGTCTGAGGGTTTATATGTGTAAGTGTTTTTAGTAACAACAGAGTGAGATTTTTTCCAAAACAACTTGTAAATAAAGGCAGTAAATAAAATAAAAGTTGTTAACCTCAATTCATTGTGAGTGTGCATATAAAATGTTGCTGTGCTCATGCTCAGTGGAGTGTGCAGAAAATAGACCATAGAAAATGCAGTTCAGCGGCTTGGTCCAAGCTGCTAATGTGGAATAGCTGCAGGAGGACTCTGTGTGGTAAACAGGTAATTGTATACAGAGCTATCTCACAAACATGTTCCTCTACTTACTCAGGCTAAGGAGTTTCTGAAGGAGCAGGCGTGGAAGAACCACTTCACTGAGTATGGACAGGGAGTGTGTATGTACCGCACTGAGAAGACCAAGGAGCTGGTCCTCCAGGGCATCCCTGAGAACATGAGAGGAGAGCTCTGGCTTCTCTTCTCTGGTGAGTGAATGCCGAAGGAGGCCTAAAATAAACAGTAATATATAGCAGCAGTGTTTCCTGGAAGCTACATGATATACCTATTGTAAATGCAGATGTGATTTTTACCACACAATGGTAAAAATGTTTGCAAATACTAAGTTAGGTTTTTTAAGACACAGATACTCAGAAATGTTAACGCTACATTTAGAATGGATTTCCCTGAACTCCAGTGAATAATTGATTATATACATGTAACTGGGGTAGGCCCAAAGGTGAACTATAAATATTGACACCAAATATTTCCAAGGCTTTCTGTGTGCATTTGGTTTTGCAGTACAAACTGAATGAAAAGCTCCATTATAAATGCAGTAGTTCTGCCTTGGCATGCTGGACCATGGCTATTGGACCTCTGCACTATTACTACAGCCTCTTTCACTTTTATCCAGAAGTATGAGGCGGCACTGTGAAGCCCTTTGAGACTGTAACGGTGATTAAGGGCTATACAAATAAATGTGATTTGATTTGAGGTATAGTACTTAGGTTGAAGATGATAATGTGGCTAATAGCAGCCCTTCAGCATTAAACAACATATGAACTAGACTCTTTAGAGGACCCATAGCTGTAGGCTCTTATTCTGTAACAACATGCTGAATAGTCTGGTATACTCAAGCCCCAGTTCTTCCAGTTTACATGCACAGCCATGCCTCATACCCCAGCAACAGCTAGAGCTTGTGTACACCTGAGGAGAGCTGGGTTATAAACAGCTCCTCCCTTTCTCCCTAGTGACCTATTTCTGGTACACTCCACTGTTGTCATAGTCGCAGGGTGTTTACCTGAGCCAGCGTTTTCTGAAGTCAGATTTTGTTTACCCATCTTGCCTCCCACAAGAAACACATTCACCAATCATATTTGAAGTATTACATTTTTGTCCAAGTGGCGTCACAAGGAGTGTAGAACTGGTTCAGCAGGCCTCTCTCCCGGGGCATGTAGCTGCCTTTAGTAAAAGTGGTTCTAGTGGCTGTTCTACTTGATAAGATGAGAACATATCAATTGTTTATTTATTTATTCATTTATTTTAAAGTAACACATGGTTTTACAAAGTGATTGATGGCACAACGGTTTAACTGATATTTGACATGTATGACGCTTATTCGAGAGATTGAATGATGAACTCCCCCATAATGGATATGTAGCCTTTTAGTAAAGAACTTTTCATATGATGTAAATGAATGAGTTTCATGTCAGTTGTATGCATATAATAAGTGTCTTATTGCATGTAACCCATACCGTCATGAGGACTGCTGGCTTATCTGAGGGCTTATTGTGATTTGGGTAGATCTTATAGAGAAGTTGCTTTAAGCATGCTTATTCGTGTCCTCAGGGGCAGTCAACGAGATGGCCACCCATCCAGGATACTACGAAGACCTAGTGGAGAAGTCAATGGGCAAGTACAACCTGGCCACCGAGGAGATTGAGAGGGACCTGCACCGCTCTCTCCCTGAGCACCCTGCCTTTCAGAATGAGATTGGCATCGCTGCCCTCCGCAGGGTCCTCACTGCCTATGCATTCAGAAACCCCAACATTGGATATTGTCAGGTACACACACACATACCTGACTTTCACTTTCACAACTTTCAAAAATGGCAGCTCCAGCCAATACTCATATTTTGGTGCTGTCTGCCCAACTGGCTTTGTTCCTCCCCGCCACAGGCCATGAATATTGTGACATCGGTGTTGCTGCTGTACGCCAAAGAAGAGGAGGCGTTCTGGTTGCTTGTGGCGCTCTGTGAGAGGATGCTGCCCGACTACTACAACACCAGGGTCGTAGGTTGGTAGACATGCACGTGACGTGTTTGTTTGTGTGTGTGTTTGATTGAGATTTCATTTGTTTCATGCCCTCTTTATTGCGCCCTCTTCCCCTCCCCAGGAGCACTGGTAGACCAGGGGGTGTTTGAGGAGCTGGCCCGGGAGTATGTTCCCCAACTGTACGACTGCATGCAGGACCTCGGGGTCATTTCCACCATTTCGCTGTCCTGGTTCCTCACCCTCTTTCTGTCTGTCATGCCATTCGAGAGTGCAGTGGTGGTGGTGGACTGCTTCTTCTACGAGGGCATCAAGGTCATCTTTCAGCTGGCGCTCTCCGTGCTGCACGCCAACATCCACCAGCTGCTTGGCTGCAAGGACGACGGCGAGGCCATGACCGTGCTGGGCAGGTAAGGAGGGGAGAGAGGCACTAACATCTGGGCAAGTAGTCTCTTTGGTCTGTCCTAATCCCCAAAACCATCCCCACCATATATCTCAGTCTGAATATCTCATCCCATAAGCCTAGAAGACTACTTGATATGTTGTTACCATATCATCAGTGACCCTTGGTTCCTGGTTGTGTGTGTACTCTAGGTACTTGGACAGTGTGACCAATAAGGACAGCACATTACCTCCCATCCCCCACCTCCACTCCCTACTGACAGACAATGGGGAACCCCATCCAGAGGTCGACATCTTCAAACTGGTCCGCAGCTCCTACGAGGTACGTCACCTGGATGGCGACTGTGTGTGCTCCAACACCTACGTCTGTCCATCTTTGGTCTTGCTTTGTGTCTTGAGACAGGCCAGGGAAACTGCAAACCTGAATGCCTGCTAATGGCATTTTGTACACACTGTAAAACCTTTTATTATTATTGTTTTCTAGCCACTGTATCTTTTCTGTTGATAACTGACTTGATGAGTTGTAGGACAGTTGTTTTGACCCATCTCTCTCCCTCCCCTTTTTGTATCAGAAATTTGGCTCCATCCGTGCAGATGTGATTGAACAGATGCGCTTCAAACAGAGACTGAGGGTCATCCAGACCATTGAAGATACCACTAAACGAAACGTGGTAAACAACCAGTGCTGTCTCAGTCCTGTTTCATATCTTATAATCGTAGACTGTAAAAGGCTACAAGTTTCCTGACTGTATTTACTAGACTGCTTCTATTGAACCATTTGTGCAGATAGCTAAAAATTTGTACTGTGAACTTCTATAGATTTTAAAAGCCTCTTAGCTCAGCAAGTGAAATTTGAAGCAGCAGTAACCACATG
>CABFOQ010037204.1:0-11490 GCA_900660455.1 Gephyroberyx darwinii | reverse complement strand
ACAAAATAATGTAAACACCACGCGAGGAAAGACTTAAACCGAGTAATTAAGCCGCAAGTCGTTTTAAGTTTGATGCCAGTTAGCGATATGTGTCGGCTTCGGAAGAGGTCGGACAGCCATCACTTTTATAGGCGAGTTTTCAAAGCAACCAGCAGTTCCTAAAGAGACCGAAATACTTGCCGCGCGAACTGCAGGTGCATCAGTCACAAAAACTGCTAAATTATTTGATGCGACAAGTGGAACAGCCTTGAAAACCATGGCAACATATAAAGGAACAGCGGTCACCGACAGACGGATAGACAGATAGACGAACACTTAACAGTTTGGTAGCTCGACAACCACAAAAGGACGGCTTGAGAAATGAGCACAGAATTGGTTTAGAATAGGTTATGAGTTTCCTGGTCCCTATACACACTGCTAGACAAAGTTCCATTGCCTCCACCACCACCAGATCTAAACGTCATTGAACCTTTATGGAAAATTCTTGAGCGAGGAGGGCAAAATTTCCTTCACATCTCCTCGAAGAACTGGAGGCGCTAACTCTTTATCTGTCGACACACAGTTCAAGATGTGTTTGAGGCATCTCAAGGAGGTCTGAAGCTGTTCTGAAGGCAAAAGGAGGCCCCGCTCCTTATTAGATACTTGATTTTCAAATATGGTTTGGTTTATCTGTTATTTTGTACCTGTGCCTGCATCATTCTTGCTTTATAGGAACTATTTCACATGTCATTTGAAAAGAAAATCCTTCATCATGGGCTATACTGTTTAGATTTGGTTATTGTTGTCCTGGCTGACAGAAAAACCTCCTCGACGTCAATCTCGCCCCTTCAGGCCTGTCCTATTATCAGCCCGCACCATGTGTTACAATACCGGCTCCAGTCGAAGAAAAGCCAGTTTGCTGGTATTCCCATTGTGATTTGTCCCGTATTCCCAGTCTTCCATGCCTCGGCTGACCCTCATCTCCCCCCTTGCCTCCCCTGCAACTTCTCTCACCCCACCCTGCCTCCCCTCAAGAGCCTTGGTGTCCTCTGATTTGGAGAGACACCACCACTTATCCAACACATCGGTCCTCCCAGGGAAGGTTGAGCTATCCCAGAGTCCCTGCGGTGCGCGGCCCTCTGTCCCTCTGTTCTTATGGTTCAGTCACCATTGAGCAAAGCCTCATGGGAGCTCCACTTGAGTGCCTGCCGAGCTCACACTAATCCCAGAGATCCCTCCCTCTACGCCCACCGTACTCTTAGTCCTTGCTCTTGTGAGTGTATCACAAACCAGGAGAGTGTGTAGAAACCAGAGTACACATGAACACGTGCAACTCTGAAAGTTTACGATGAACAGCGTCACCTTTTTCAGATGGAAAAAAATTTGAAAGAGCCGCTGAAGTTCAAAGTTCATCGGTGCAAATTCTTGCTTGACATGAAAACGGACAATAAAATTTTTTTTTTTAAAAATCAGACATTGAATTTGTTGTTGAAGTTGTTCATCGTGACAATAATTTGCTTCATTTTAACAAGGCTCGCTTCTGAAAACAACAAATCCCAATTAAGACAACGCAGGAGACGCCGTCTGATGATTGAGGTCCGTAATGAGACACCAGAACTTTCCTGGTAAAACCTAAACGGAGGGAAAATAACACTTGTCTCACGCAATATTGTATCTAATGCGGTTTGATGAAGTTGTGGCTGCCGATGCTGTCTCGTTGAATTTGAGCTTGTTGCCGCGTCCTCTCCTGTTCTGACACATGCTATAACAGCTAATTAAATGTGATGGCTGGTATTATTCAATTCGGAACAGTCGTACCTCAAAGAGCAAAGAAAATTACAAAATTGATTTGATGACAGCTAAATTGCAAGAGAAGGCCTTGATTTAACCAGCCAATGTAAATGAGTCCAATTTAGAATCGTGTAATGTGGCCAGGAGAACGCTGCGGAAAATGATCAGGCCGGCCCCGTCACAGATATTAAAATGAATTATATCTAATCGGGATTTTAGTCACGCTACATTAACTAATAGAAAGTTATTAACATTTCAAGAGCGAGGAGGAAAGGAAAAAAAAAAAAAGCTTTCGCCTGCAAAATTAACAGTGGCTGGGTTGACCCATAAGGCCCGCGAGTCTGAACACTGTAATGACGGCATAATGGCATATTTACATTTAAAACCTCGCTGGCTAATATTCAGATCCAGAATTAGACGTGAAGTCAAGGAATATTTGGTTTGCCCTTCTGGCCTCTCTGCCAGTGTTTCTCTGATTTCAATAGAACAGTCCAACTTTTCATTTCCATCACTACACACACATATATATGTGTCTTATTTGTCTTCCCCACTTCTCACCACTGTCTTTGATAAGGTTGCCTTTAGTCTTTCGTCTAGTGTTTTCTTTCTTTCTTTCTTTCTTTCTTCATCCGTGTCTACCTGTATAAATAAATCATCCCCCTCTGTCTCTCTCTGATGATGAACCCAGTCTGTCATTAAGGTAGAAGGCCACCCCCTGACAGCTATTTTACCTCCCCGCCACAGAGTTTTGTATTGTAAGTGTTTTACTTTCATATTAATTTTCTTTGCTCACCAATTTCACTTCAGTCTCTTATGCTTCTTCAATCCACTCAGTTTTTAAGTTCAAGGGCTGAGAAGAACACAGGGAAGCGCTTAAAGACGCGCTTTTGAGGCTATTGATACCTGCCAGGGCTTTGCTAATTTTCAAAGTACAGTGAATATCCATAATGAAACAGTACGCACCGTTCAGCCAAGGACAGAGCAACATTCAAAGACGCTTCATCACTTATCACACACTGCCCACTGAGCCATTAGTATTCACAACATATTCCAAGTTTCATGGACATCATACAAGATGATTCAGATGAACTCAAAGCATAGTCAATCCTTAATAAAGGCATCAAAATCTTTCAGTATTCACAAAGTTTGTTTTCATGACCGGGGGTTATTCACATTTCAGTGTTTTTCAGTAAGGGAATAGAACAATTTACAAGCTGCACAATGCGAATATAAGTGTGTGTCTGTGTGTGTGTGTGTGTGTGTGTGTGTTATTGTTTCTGGGTTTCGCCAGAGTTGAGCTGACCTCTGGCCCGACACGTTCAGCGCCAGACATCACCGTTCCTCTCCTCTCCTTATTTCCACTCCTCCGCTTGTCTGCAACCGCTCTGTTCATCCGCAGCAAGCAATGAAATTTTTACATAGGACAGACTGGCTTTTTATTATTTAGCGTGGTGTGGGGGAAGAGCAGGAATGGATAGATGGTAGTACAGCGCGGCGATGTATTTAATGTTTGATAAAAGACCTTACTGCACTCCATGGGGTTGTCGTTTCGGTTTTAAAAGCATTTGGGTTTCAGTGGGGGTTAGCGTGTATGCACGTGTGTGTGTGTGTGTGTGTGTGTGTGAGGGAGACAGAGAGAGACAGAGGAGAGAATATGTGGGTTCATGTGTCTCAGGGTCGAATCATAAAATGTTCCCGTTGCAAAATGTGAAGGCTTGCTTCTCTGTGTCCTTTTAGGTTGACACTTTTAGCTTTTGACATTCATACAGTCTGTGTGTTTGTGTGTGTGTGTGTGTGTGTACAGTGGGCGTCTACGTCTGTGCATGCCTTTGCTGCGCCAGCGGTGGTGGAGTGTTTTTTTGTTAAGAATAAAACCCGACAAAGAACGCTTTGGCGCCCAGCCACCATCTGCTCCCCGGGTCACCAGCCACCCTCCTGCTGCCTTAGCACGCCATATGTAACCCCTTCAATCCCATCTCTCTACTAGCCGCACGGTAACGACGGCGCGTGCAGACCGAGCGCAGCCATTTTGCATTGCGTCGCTTCAGTCAATCAATCGTTTGTGGCTGGAAAATTGGGAAAATTCTCTGTTTTTTTTATGGATTTTAGCATTTTCTATATTTCATTTCACCCAAATATGATCCATAAGCGTATGTATGGAAAACGCTCTCTTTCAATTAAATGTAGCTAAGCGGCTACAGCTATTTCGATGTGATAGTTTAGTTAGGCTAACAAGCTAACGTTTAGCCCCCCAGAGTTACAGTTTTAATGTTAGGCCTGCTCTAGAAATGTTAACACATCAGGAAGTCCAACAAGCTGCAGCTTCTCGCCGGAATGTGATTGGTTCTCATGCTGCGACCCGTTATGCCTCTTATTTCCTTCTCATAGACAATGAATGGAGGCAAACTGTATGCCTCATGAAACCATGTCCGGTTTCCCACTACCCTCAGATATAATGATATATGTGCTGATGTATGAGCTGAGAGGCTGAGAACAGGTTTATTATTAAAGGTTTGTTTTCATCAGTCACAACTATCTCAAAAGATAAACTTGGTCCTCGCTTCTGTTTGTCACATTTGAGGCTGTTGAACTCTGACCTGTGGCCACAGAACAGTTCATATAAATATGTACGCGCTAACCACATATCACCACTCATTCAATTAATTATAGTAAACCCTCAAATAGTGCCCGGATCATTAACAATAGCAAGGGAGTGTTGTGTGTTTGTGTGAATAAAGGCTTCGTTTTTTCCGGAAATATGGCAGAATTACCAGAAAGGAGTCTCAATTCAGACACTATTTATAGCCTAAATATCATTAGTATATATATATATATATATATGTACGATGACATGTTTATCTTGTTGTCATGGATACAAGTAATGGTGTGAAAGCCTTGCCAAACATTACCAAACATAACTCTACTGTTTGGATCCTAAACAACACAGCTCTGGCTTGTTAGTCAATAAATAAATGACACAAAGTTTTTTTTAATTTACTTTTGTGGCTTTAATTTTGTTTTGATAGTGGTAGCCTGTCTCTAATAAAGACGTGATTTTGTTGAGATAATAATAATAATACATCACATTTATATAGAGCTTTTCATAGTACCCAAAGACGCATTACGGTGAAAAACAACAGCAAATAAAATACATTTTATTAGATAAAAGTATCAGTTAAAAGGAAATAAAGCTTGTCAGGCAGAATGTGAAGCAGCTTCTTGCTTAAGTGAGTCAGGGGAATGAGAAATTTATAGGGGAAAAACAGAATAAGTCAAATCCTGTTACATTTTGTTGCTACGAGGAAAAAAAAAAACGCTGAAATGAAAAGTGTTACTGCCCATTGCAGCATGTTCCAAGCAAACCCCCTGCATTTCAGCATCAGTGTGAATTTACCTCCAAATACTGGTGGGATGTTCAAAGTAAGGAAGGACTGATAGATTCTGCTGTCTCCAAGGTGCAGTAAAGCATGTAATTCTTGCATTTTTGATGTTCAGTTTCCTGGGAAAACCTCCTGCCTACCAATGTTTTCATTTGTTTACCTTGCCGAGATGGGGGAAACAGTCTGAGACGTATGTAGCATGATCTAGTCGTTTTTCTATAATGTGACTCTGTGTAATGGAGGAGTGATGCCGAGAAAGTTTAGAGGGACTGCCAGCATCTGCCTACTCTTCTGTTTATTTTTCATGTGTCTGTACCTGCGCTATGCGAGAGACCAAGGTGAGAGGCATGGCTTGCTTGTTTGTGCGTTTTCGTGTGCATGAATGTGTCTGCATCCCTGGGACTACATCTGTTAGCACCAAGCGAGAAAAAGAAGAAAAAAAACAAAACAGTTTGTGTCCCCCCACCACTTTACAAATGAAATCAGTGCTGCGAGGCGGTGGATTAATATCATAAGGAAGGCCAGAGTGGGCCATTAGAGTGGTGTAATGTTGCTCCGGGGCCCCGTGATGGATGGCCATCGGCGCTACGGCCCTATTTGCACACAGTCACCTCTGTGGTCGCCGCCATTAGCAGGACATGGGAGGTACAGGCTAAGGGATGGCGGCGGGGTGGCCGGACCGAGGTTTTATTACAGAGGTGTGCGTTTGGACGTTCCTGTGTGTGTGTGTGTGTGGTGCTCTGTGCAGTACATCTGAGCATGTGTTCACATTTGTGTGTTTCTGCAATTATGTGTGTGTGTGTTTTGAAAGTGCACGTGTGCTTCGCCTCGCCTCCTCAACAGACAGATGTTGCGCTCCCCGCCCTCCACTCTATCTAACGTGTCTGTCTCTCTCAGTGGACGGGGGTGGGGGGGGGTAGTAGGCAGCAAACACACTCACTGTAATTAAGACAAATTAGCCCGGGATGGCAGCTTGCAATAACAGCGACATATGTTGGGATGTTTGTGTACAAAAAGAATACGAGGCATTATCAAAATCATCATTAGCGAATCACTTATCGGAAGCAGAATCACATTATCCTCTTCAGAACGTCGATGGATCGATGAGTGTCCTCCTTTTCTTCCATTTCTTTTACTTTATTTATCTCCGTTTGCCTACCACACCCCCCCGTCCTCTATTCTCTCTCTTGCTCCATCTTTCTGTCGTGCTCTATCACTCTCCATCTCACCCCCTCTCTCACCCCCCTGTTCTCTCTCCCTCTCCCTCAACATTTCAAAAGAATGAATTACTTTGGAGCTGTCACTTGGCCCTGGCCAAGAATTCATTTTTGTGGGTCAAGTGTTTCAAACTGTCTTCTTTGACAGGAACCATCTCATACAATAACTACATGGATGGACCTTGACGTGGAGTGCTTTTCCTTTTTTTTCTGCCTCTCTCTCTCTCTCTCTCTCTCTCTCTCTCTCTCTCTTCATATGCATGCTAAAAAGATGCTATTGTTGGTACGGCGCGAGGGAGGGATGGCGAGATTGGAGAGAGAGATTGGGGGAGGAGGGGTGGAGAGTGCAGCCATGAAAAGGGCGGCAAAGCAGAGATCAATACTGGATTAATAGATTCAAGTCATCCACATGCAAAGTTATAGCAGGAGTGAAAATATCAAAGGCTCCAGCCAAGTAGGGTCATTCCATTGAAATGTTAAGAGGATAAAGGAATTCAGCATAGCAGCTAGTACTGTAACATATCACCAAGGTCTTGCAGATAACTAATTCACTAGTGAAAATGTTCCTGTTCAGTGTGTGAGGTAAAGACGGCATTGGGTTGACAGGTCTGAACATAAAATGTGTGTGTGTTCGTGTGTGTGTTTGTGCGTATTGCTAGGGACAGCAGGGCTTCAATGGCATTGGGCTTGAGCAGACAATCTATTTACAGTGTGCTCAGGGGAGCTTATAAACAAATGTTGAGTAATTTCAGCCAGGAGTAATTACCCTTGCCGCTGACAAGGAGAGTGTGTTAGCACTCCCCTTCACCCTCGGCCCTGTCCAGAAGGCTTCCAGCGTGCACAAACACACACACACACGCGCGCACACACACACACACACAAGTGGCAGTAACACACTTCCTTGTACGTACGTGTTGTCCAGCAGTCGATAGCACAGCAACACCTTTCCAGCCTCTCTGTTTCACCCTCATATGGGCTGACTGAGAGCACTTTCAGCGCTGCCCTGCTGCTTCACACTCACAGTCCAACACGTTCACTACCAAGAGCCGCCCAGTTCAACCGCAGGCCTGCGCCGTTTGCCACTGAAGCTCCGCTGGAAGTAATTGGGGAAAGGAGAAATCCACCCTAAAACAGTTTAATACTGTTACAAAACAGCTTTTTGTTCTGTGAGATTCTTGTTTTTCTTGATTTTGGCGACATCTTTAGTGATGAGCTTTGTGATGAGCGTTAGCAGCAGACGTTCATATGTTATTTTGCTGCTTTTTGAAATAGCTGTGAAATGTTTGACTGCCAAAACGTTGCCAGTTATCACTCAACAGTTGGCTAACTTGCAATTTGCAACTCAATATAGGCCCTGGCCAATAGTGGAAGAGATACCAATTTCTCCATCAACGTGTAGCCTCAGTAGACCAGAATGCAATGCTGCCAGAGGACTTGTGACATTTTGAGTAGGGGAGGCTGAAGAGGAAACTTGCCTCACCCTGCCTTCAGGAGCAGGTAACCCACCAAAAACAATTTGTATCGGTTTCAGTGGACAGTTTAAGTGTCAAGAAGATTTTGTTGTCACGATAATGATCAAATTGAAAGATTGAAGCACAAAATCTCAGTATGCACCGTACACCTGTACATTTATTGTGCTTGATGAATGAGCTGGTTCGGACTCTGACCCTACCCAATTACATAGTTTGGATACTCAACAAGGATCTTATTCTAGTAAAAGTAACAAAAAGTTTAAAAAAATGCTTCAAAGTTGAAAGGATAGGACTAGCTTTCTACAAGGCACCAACCACCCTTTCTCACCTTTATTAGGATTCTGTGCGCGCAGTCGTCAGGCCAACAGATCGTGTTATTGAATTAAAAAAACAAGCAATCAAAGTCACATTCACTGCTCCATTGTTTTACATTTTAATCATTCGGGAGACTAATTGCAAGATTGAAATGTAACTAACAAACAAGCAAATTAATTTTCACCTTAACCTTTGGAAGGCAGGGAGGCCAGATACAGGCTTTATCCCGCCTGATCGATTCTGATCTCTCGGCTGGTGCAGAATGGATTCACATGCAAATTCAGCCGGATCAATCCACGTTCCCGGGGTAATCAATGGAACAGCTTTTTTTCCAGACCTTCCAGAGACGAGTGTATGATTAGGCGATGAGATGATAATGACCGGAGACATAACGAAGGATCAGAACAGATTATATGAAATCAAAACAGAAGAAACAGCGAGATTTCTGGCCTTGGGATGGATACGGCCCAACAGTGAGCGTGAAGAAAGAAAGAAAGAAAGAAAGAAAGAAAGAAACTACCTAATTCAGCTTTCCCTTCAAATCCCAAATCACATAGTGGACCTTTAAGCGCCACAGTGGAGACCTCTCCTGGCTCATCCCTGTCTCTGTTCTCCCTCTCTGGGCCGGGGCGACTCCCCTTTGATTCCCGCTGAGCAGGGAGGTCTGGGCGTCACATGGCACTAGCAGTGTAATTACTAAACAGTAAGGGAGGGGTTGTGTGCATGCATGTGTGTGTGTGTGGCAGGTCAAGGGCAGTAGCGAGTGCTATCCTGAAGGTTGCACCCTGTTGTCCAAAGTACAAAGTACTTGGGTAACAACCAGTACCTTTGTTGTTTTCAGGGTTCCTTTGTATTCTTGTTTAGATTGGGTTTATTAGTCCTAGGAAGGTCTCAGGATCGGGGTGTGTTGTCACCCCACAGATCTATAGGTGAGATCTGAGATGAGTATTAACAGGCGAACCATTTACTCAGGTCAGGTTCAGGCCCAGACCTTTGATTACGGTAGGGGTTGCGTTCAGGTTTCTATCGTTATCCAAGCTCAGGGCTTTTCCTTTTCTTTTTGTTTTGTAGTCTTTTGGATGCTTACAACTGTCTCTTCACGTATAGGTGGATGTTATTGGTACGGTTAGGTTGTAAGTTTCATTTTTCTTGCCATGGAGATGGACCGGTCTTCGGTAACGCACCTCATGACCATTGGGCGTTTCAGCCTTCTAAGCACTGTACACCCTTCCCCTGAGACAGGCCACCGCTGGGTGATCAGTTCACGGTGAGTGTGTAGTCGGTTGGTGAAAGAATAGGATGAGTTAGGCTTGGAGGTGAGTAGGTTGGTGAATCTGTGGGATTTCTACAACAACCCCAAGATATCAGATGAGTATTAGTAGATAAGCTGTTCGTTTGGGCCTACTGGCCTTTACGATACGTTCAGTTCATCCAATTTCAAAGTAGGTGTCAGGTTAGGGTTAGGGTTTGGACAAAAAAACAAATTCAATTTTGAATGTGACCAAGTGGTCCAGATGGCAGCGGCCCGAGAGAGATGCACCCCAAAATATAGGAAAAGAGACAACATATATCAGATATAAAATTATAAATATAAAATTACCAGAGAATATATGGGAATAATGATGGTAGAAATCTCTGGATGGATGGTAAGTGTACAGGGTTAGGGTTAGAGGAAGGTTTTGGTCGCGGTTAAATAAGAAAAACTTTATCTGAAAATGAAAAACACTCAGTAGAAAACTTTTTTGCACGAGTTGGGAATTGAACTCGGATCATCGGCCGTGAAGGCAGGTGTATCCACCTCACCCCCCCACAACCCCGACCTCCACACCCTCTCTTTCCACAGCGCTATTTCAATGTCAGACTACAGCTGTTTCTACCCATTTCTCCTTCACGTAATCCTTTTGTGGTGGAGGTGGCGTATTTCTCTCAGAGCCCGTGAACCCACCAGGCTGGTATGTGTGTGTGTATTCACTATTTACACGTCTGTGTGTGTGTGTCTGTACACACATATATGCTTCTGTAACGCTTGCTTCTTTGTCCTCTCGCTGGAAAAGTTTGTCCCCACCTGATATAATATGCTGGGAGAGTGGTGGGCTACTTTAAGCGTCATTGTGTTTCCTTGGGTGAGGACTGCAGGAAGTTGTGCTTGGCACCAGGCCCAGAAGCAAGGTGAGGACAAACACTCCCAACAAACATTCATCCACAAACGCATATCCGCTACATAGTACACAGTAGTAGTGTGTGTGTGTGGGCGGTGAGGCTGTGTGTGCGTGCATGTGCTTTTTTGTGTGTGTGTGTGTGTGTGTAAGTGCACACATGTATGAGCGAGTATACCTTTCATCTGTGCTGAGATTTGGAAGGGCTTCACTTTGCACAGGCTCCTTAATTCTCCCTTAATTCATTTGTGCTCCAAATTCACTTGGCTGGTGGGATAACCTGGGGATGATAATGAAGTTGGGAAAAGAGAGGGAGAGAGAGAGAGAGAGAGAGAGAGAGAGAGAGAGAGAGAGAGAGGGGACGTGAAAACATCACAGCACATGGGTCCTTCTCTTCTCTCCCCTTTGAATGTGCTCAGAATGGATTTAAGGCTTTTCGGGGAGTCTTTTAAGAGAAGATGGATCTTATTAGTGCTGATTGGTAGTCATATGGCGTTTCTGCCTCAGATCCCACCTTACTTAACCCTTTCACAGACGCGGGGTGACTCCGGCGTGACCGAGAGGAAGAGCTTCTACGGATGCGATCCTGACGTACGTCCAGATCCACTCAGTCAGGCTCGTCTGCGATTTAGTTTTTCCACCATTTAAGCATATTTGCCTGAAAAAAAAAAATCATTAAATGGAAGGGCATCCAGTCTGTACAAGTATTATCGTTTGGTTCGACTTTTCATTTTGCAAGAGCAGTCTTTTGAAACGGCTGATGTCTCATTTGGGGATGAAAGTGTACACCTACACGTCACCTTGAAATTCCTGTATTTGCTTGGTTGAGCTGTGTGTGCATTCAGCATGAGTTCAATTACTTTTCTGTGACTAATTGATCTCGCCTGAAACAACAGCGCCAATATAGTCATCCCAGAAGGGTACGTGCTGCCCCCCCCACCCCTCAGGAAGGCCAAAGTAAACGCTCCCGCTAATTGAATGTATTTCAATTAATATGGAGTCTAATGGAGGCTAAGTATACAGCATCACCGTGGGCCATGCAGTCCAAGCTCGTTCCTGTTCACTCCTGTCTCCTCTGTCTCTTCTGACCCAGCGCCTCAGTGTTTTGACAATCTCGCCCTCTTCGATACACAAAGCAACAATTCATCCCGCGGAGAAGAACGAGCAGACGCGGGGGAAA
>CABFOQ010037203.1:0-11132 GCA_900660455.1 Gephyroberyx darwinii | reverse complement strand
TGAAAGGGGTTGGGTGGTTTCCTGGAACGGAATGAATTTGGCACATGATGATTGGCCGCTGGGCCAGGTGAGTGGGCGGGATCACTTGAGTCCCTCGTCAGTGCTCTTGAACATCAGAATGGCGTTGGAGATCTTGAGGGCGGGGCCTAGCTTGATGCTCATGATTTTCACAATGTCGGTCTGGGTCAGCAATAGGAAGGCCTCCCCGTCAATCATCTGGGAAGATAAACATATGATACTGATTATATCATTGTGGAGTGCATGGGGGTGCTATCATTAAATGCAAGTTGTGATGTGAAGTGAACTAATTTTCACTCATTAAAAATAAAAGTCTCACCTCTTCTTTGAAGAGATGAGCCTGTTCTTCACAACCAGTCAGATTCTGGACAAAGCCAAAGACCTGTAGCACAGACCACACCACCAAATAAACCTCAAAATGACCACATGGAATGTCAAAATTTACGTTGTGGAAAGAAAACAAAACGAGAAGTTCCCCTCACCTCCTCGACGCTCCACGCTGCCACCTGGCTGGCGTGGATGCCCTGGACCCCGGGCAGAAGCTTACAGTGCTGCTCCCAGCACAGAGACAAGGTCCTGTCTGACTGGCCACTAAGAGCTGACATGAACAGCGACGGATACACACCCTCGGAGGACATATCTGCGGAGAACGAGGCACACACAAACACAAACAAATACAGGGGGTTATATAGGGTACAACCGATCTGGATTTTTGAAGGCTGATACGGATACCGATATTTTTGATTTGAAGCTGCTGATAGATGATACTGATTTGATTTTGCGCTGAAATTCTGTATATTTCAATTTGACTATTTTCAAAAGATGACAAGAATTCAGTAATTTCTTCTTTGCAAGGCGGAAAAGCTTCTGAAACAGCATTCAGACCATCATGGGACACTAAAACGCTCCTTTGAAAGCTATACTCATGACACGCCTGAAGCTGTTGAGCAAAATCATATCTTAACCTCCATCATATTGGCAGGCTTATATCTGATTTTTACTGAAAGGACAATATCAGCCTGATATATTGGCAAACCAATATATTAACCCTAATACACACACACTTAAACCACTAACACTATAACATGTTTCTGTGTCTTCTGCTGGTCCGTTTACAGATGTTGCTACTACTCTGAGGCTCAGCGAACCCACAGATAGAAATGTGTTGTCTAAATGTATATACGAGTCTAAATGCATGTGTAAATGTATTTCTCAAGCCACAGAGGAGCGTGTAATCCTTCAACTGAAGTCAAAACGTGAAAATCACCAAAATCAAGGTTACAAGGTTTTCACACGACAACAGCGATATGAAGATAACAGTCCAGATCATGTACAGTGTATTTATGAAACTTACTCTGGTAGCCTCTCTGCTGGTTCTTCCTGTATTTGGGAGGACGGCCAATCCTGAAGACAAAGGAAAAGATGAATATAAGACAAAAGTGCACACACACACACTCACTCTCGCACACACAGTCACACCTTTACCTGCCACGGTAGTGGGTCTTCTTGGTCCTCTGGCCAAAGAAGAGGTTCCTCTTGGACTCTGTGTCTGATAGGTCAGCCTTCAGCCTGCCCTGGTTACGCTCAGCCAATGGGCAGCCGGATAGGCAGTGATGGGCGGTGAAACGACCAGTCACGTGGCCTGAACCGTCGCAACCGGGAGTTGGACACTTCCTGTTTCAAAGAAAGACGTCCGCTCTGTTGTCAAATGGCAATGTGCCCTCAGTGTGATCAAGAAATCGACAGTTTTTTTGTTGATATCGTTCACTACCAACGTCATAAAAGAATACCTGACTCTGAAGGCCACTCAGCACAGGGATGAGGTGTTCTCACTCACCTCATCCCCAGGCAGCCTCAAAAGAGCTGCACAGTCCAGAGTTTGGTAAGCTACTGAGAAGAGTGTTCTCTGTCCTGATGCTCCCTACTTTTTTCCCCACATGCCATTGAGGACGACTGAACGAGGATGCTGGACCACCCCGTGATTGCCTCCACCTCTCCCTGCGCACCAGCCCGACGCTACCCTCCTGGACACCCCCATCATAGCTGCACTATTCACGGTCACCCACGTTTATCCTCTCTGCATGTAAATAAATCACCCTGAAAGGAGCTTTGTGCACCATAATACTCCTGGGTGTGTGTCTGTCTATGCAGGCATACACACACACCTGAAGAGTGGATTTTTCTTTAAGTTTTCTCCTGGGTTAACTCCACTGCCTGCGGAGCTGTCTCTCTCTTCTCTGTCTCTCCATCCCCTGCCCAGATATGGATGACCTGATCCGCCATTTGTTGGAACACAGTGTTGCCCAGGAGCATGTGACGCATGAGCTGGCAGCAAATCTTTCCCAGATCACGGAGGACCGGCTGCAATAATGCAGGCAGACATAGCTCAGAGAGCGTTACCGGACCACCGGCATGGCGCACTGGCTCCTCACCAAGGACGATGTGGAAGCATTTATCCACACCTTCAAGCTCATCGCCAATCGAGAGCTGTGGAACACCTGGGAGTGGGCCTCTCGGTTTTGGGAGAAGAAGCCCTCGATTACAGGGTGGTGAAGCAGCAGATCCTCAGTCACCTAGGGTTGTCACTGGTCGAGGCTGCACAGCAATTCTATGAGTGGCGCTACCAGCAAGGAATGGCCCCGAAGGCACAGATGGCCCAACTGCTGTGGCAGTTACCCACCGGTGGCTCGAGCCTGAGTGGCTGACTGCCTCCAAAGTGGCAGACTGGGTGGGCATGGACCATTTCCTCCACTCACTCGCACCCAACAAACAAAAAGCGAAGTTCCAAAGATGCCGCAAGAGATGGTGGAATGTGTGGAGCTTCGAGAGACTACCCGGTCTGATCTGATGAGCCCATACGTTCTCTTTGCCATACGAGAGTTAGCCCAGGTTTCCACTAGTTTCTCCCCTGTTTGAGCTCCTGTACTGGACGTTGCCAAGGAAGCTTGGGAGCAACAGCCATCTCCTCACCACACCCTGTTGGAGTTTGTCCAGGAGATGAGGGAGAAAATCAGCCAGGTCACCCCCAACAACTGGCCAGTGCAACCCCAAGAATTCCAGCCAGGTGAGTGGGTTTTATTGTTCCCCACGGCTGACTACAAGTTTCTTGCTACCTGGCTGGGACCCTACACCATCATTGAGAAGGTAGGACCAGTTGATTATAAACTTGGTCAACCTGGGAGATGAAAAAAGGAGCACAACTACCACATCAACCTCCTGGTGAACCAGCACCCCTGGTCGTGGCTTGGGCAAACACCCCTGATGAGGCTGTGGCTCAGGCGACGGTTGACTTATGGGGACAACTCTCCCCTACTCAATGGCAGCAGCTGAGAGAGCTGGTGGAGCAACACAAAGAGGTATTCTCTCTGACCCCTGACAGGACAAATGTGGCCAAATAACGTGTTGCTTGTCTATTGAAGAGGAGGTAGAGAGGATGAAAAAGCTCGACCATTGAGGAGTCCCAGTGCCCCTGGTCCAGCCCAGTTGTTATAGTCCCAAAGCCTGACATCCACCCCAGTTCTGCAACAACTTCTGGTGCCTCAATGAAGTCTCCTGCTTTGATGGCTACCTGATGCCCAGAGTAGACAAACCAATTCAGTGGCCAGGCATCTCTACTCTGGAGTTAACCAAAGGATATTGGCAGGTGCGCTGTCCCCCTCGTCCAGGGAACACACAGCTTTTGCGACACCAAGCGGTCTCTGGCAGTATGGGGTCCTTCCATTTGGGCTCCATGGCACCCCAGCCACTTTCCAGCAGATGATAGACATGTGGTCAATATGATAGATGATGTGGTCATGCATTCAGGGGACTGGGAGGACCATGTGCTGCGGCTCCGGACCTTTGGACCTGTGTAGAGCTGGGCTCACCCTCAACCCAAAAAGGTGCAGCCTAGGGCAGACGGAGACACAGTACCTGGGGTACTGAATAGGAAGGGGTCTTGTCAAGCCACAGGAGTAAAAGGTGGAGGCGGTCAGGAACTTTGCCCGGCCAGAGACCAAAACCCAGGCCTTTTTAGAGTTGGGGTCAGTGGCTGCCCCTCTCTCCGACGTGACCAGGATATTGATCTTAGATGCTGGGACTTTTCCATACCATAGATGTGGTAGTGTTGGTGACACACTCTTCCCACTTAACTATATAGGACAATGTACAGTGGACCGAAAAGGCAGAGTTCGCCTTCTGGCAGTGGCTGACTTCAGAGACCATGCTGCGCAACCCTTCCAAACTATCTTGGATAGACACCTTCACACTTTTTATTTTCACCAATGTCTTCTGCAAGCTGAAATTCCACTTCAGCGCCACCTCCATAGGTGCAAATGGCATGTGGATTGGAAAAGTTAAAAGAAGAAGGATTGGGCTACACAGAGCTGCAGAGCTGCAGTCTAGCTCTTGACAGTGGTCAAGCGGTATCATAGCATCAATTTTAAATGTATTTTTATTGAAGTTAAAATTCTGGTATTGTGGCAACACTAACAAAAATGTATGAACTTATGGGGCTGTAAGGATAAAAGCATCCACCAAATGGCACCAAATGATATAATTCAGTTCTTTACTCCTCCAGTGGTGCTGACCTGTGGTGGAAGCTGTACTTGTTGGTTCTCTGGTGGCTGATCGGTTTACAAGGAATAGAGGAGGGGTAGCTGGACTGGCCTGTGGCAGGAGGCTCCCTCGGACCTACACACATACGTACACAGATGGATGAACAGTATCAAGCAGTGCAAACTACAGATGCTATGGCAAAGTGCCGTACTGCATACTTGCAAAGTATACAAACACACATGTCAGCAAACAGCATGGATAACACAAGAGCAAAAATATTTCACCATGCTAGGGTTTAAAGGTCCCATATTATAGAAATTCAAATTTCCCTCTTAAGACATTATTAGATTTAATTAGATTTTGTTTGAGTGGTTGAATTTAAAGTGATTGCATTTTCAAAAATCCATCCTTTTTTCCAGGCAGTTTCAGGCCACGTCTACACTAAAGCTGTTTAATTTTGAAAATGCGTATTTATTTCTCCGTTTTGGCCTTCTGTCCACACTACACTGGAGTTTTCCAAAAAACGCTCTCCCAAGTGGATACATTTGAAAATGACGAACTTGTGTTGTAGTGTGGACGGCGAAAACAAAAATACTTTTGAAAAACACTGACGTTTTATTGTCATTTGATCCAGGCGTATGTCTGTGCATGCCCATGGAAGAAAGTATGTGTTTTTGGTGGTTTAGTGTGGACAGCAAACTTTTCGAAAACGCTAGACACGAAAAACACCGTTTTCAAATGTAACGGCTTGGTGTGGACGTAGCCTCAGACTACGCATCACATGCATCACAACTGGACTGGTCCTGATTGGCTCCCCTCAACTAAAGAATTTCTGAAATGTCCAATCAGGTTTGCCGCATTTAAATGGCAAAGCCTCCACTCAACAGGTTTACCTCATTTGAATTAGAGGAGCTGGTGTTGCCGGTCAATCAGGGTCCAGTATTGTGACTGTTCTGCCTGTAAGGACTTAAGCCTTCAAAAGAATTCAATTTAACAAATTTAATTCAACTTTTAACCAAAATACATTTATTTGCAAAGCATTCGCAGTCATGAGGAACATTATTCTAATTGTGAGCTCTGGGATATGTGAAAACAAAATAACTGAATAATATGGGTCCTTTACTGCGAGATATCTGGAATGCGATTGATTCGCATTCCAGTTTGATGTAAACAGAAACTGCATTCGGCAGTAGGCTGGCTATGACAGTGCTCTCATGCCAATAGTTTTTCCAACACTTGAAAATCCACCTCCTGAATTGATTAAAGTGAAAATGAAGTGGATGTTGGTTGTTACCATGTGGTTGCTGTGTTTTGGTGTCCTGTGGGGGAACTTTGAGGGGGTGGCCGGTCGCCTCACACCAGCCCACTGGGTGGATGTCAGAGTGATCTGAGTCCATCCACTCATCGTACACATGGCTCCAGCCATCATAATGGACCTGATAGAGGCATAAGGTGGGAGGTATTACACACACTTACACACACACTCATCATATGTCACGGCCGTGCCCCTGCCTCTCCTTATGTGTTCTGTGTTATGTGTTCCCCATTCCTCCTGTGTTCCATGTCCCCGGTTTTGTCTCTCTCTGTGTTTGTGGGCGTGTGTGTGGGTGTGTGTGTTTGCGTGTTCCTGTCCTGCCGCCTACCTGGATCCTACACACCTGCCTGCAATCAGCTCATCATCTCCTCAGCCAACACACCTGTCTTCCATCCGCTTCATCACCTCTCCAGTATATCTACCACAGCTTTTCTCCCACTCATCGCCAGATTGTTGTTTCTGCCTTTGTGGATCCCAGCCAGTCTGCTTGCCCGCCTGTCTGTGAACCTGCCTGCTTACTCACTCTCCCTTGCACGCTGCCTTGCCATTTCCATTCCTCCTGCCGTCTCCAGCCATCCCTAGTCATCCCATTTCCTGTGAAGTACCCTACAATAAATCTGTTAAACTGCATCGGCCTCTGAATCTGTGTTCTGTGCTTGGGTCCGCTAGAAACCTAAACCTGACATCACACACATAGCTCCAACCATTATAATGGGCCTGGGGGTGGTATGTAGATACCAGGCCCATATCCTTCTGCACCATGGGGTACTTTAAAACCATAAGTGCTAAGGTGCACACACACACACACACACAATCGCTCTCTCTCTCTCATAATAGAGAACATTGCTCAAACCATCCTAATGAACCTGAGGGAGATGGGGAAGCAATATTAAAACATACACAAGATCATAACCGCAGGCCTTTAGTGCATAAGTGTTCAAGCACACAACAATTTCCAAACACACACACACACACACACACATACACACACATACACACACATACACTCAAAAGAGAACAGTAATACCTTAATGCGATGAGTCTCGACCTCCTCCACTGTAGCCACTCTGATCAGACCGGGGCTCCTCTTGTCTACCGCCTCCAGCTTCATCTGAGGCTGGAAGCCATGGGCCGCACGCTGGAGGGAGAGTAGTGGGTGGTGGGAAAAACACATTTATACAAGCAACATGACTGGTCAAAGATGAAGCCAAACGTGATAATTCACATAAAACATGTCTATCTGTGCTTTATTGGTCTATCTTTCTTGTTTTCTACTGTTTTTATTTGTATGTATGCTACTTTGAAGAAATCTTTTCAGTACCAATACATGCATTGGTAACCATTATATAAAAGGCATAATGCCCTCGGCTGCACCTCATACCCTTGTCCTCCTCATCACAGTAAAGAATGCCCTCTAGGGTATTACTTCTATAATGTCTGTGTTATAGGCAGACCTAGCAATTGCAAACAATCCTTAGTGTTTGTTTTAACCTGCAGATACCGGATGGGTGGCATTTACTGCATCACAGTGTACTTGTACGTTTCAGAAAGCCAAATGTAAGACTTTTTAATGCTACCTGGAAGTGAAATTAAATTCTAAAAACCGAAACAAATCTGGCAAAACAACATAGCTAATGGAAGTTCTGAAACTATATGGGTAGCATGAGAAAAGGGGACAACGGGAATTGTTGCTAAGGGGCATGACGTTGTGTTTAGTAAAGCAGATGTAAAAAAAAAAAAAAGTGAAAAAAAACAAAACAGCAACAACATGTACAAAATGTAAAAAAACATATTGCGATTTCCGGTTAGCATGAGAGGGAGCTAGACGTGTGAAAGGGAGGCTCCCGCACTTTCATTAGTTTTACACTCTTCTTTATCAAAAACAAATCAAAAAAGTTTTATTACCAAAACTATTTCCATTAGTAAATTTGTGAAGTAATGAGTCATAATCTAAGTTCAAAGAAAGACGACAGAGCCATTACACCACCGGGAAAGGCCGAAAAAAAACATATTGCATATTGTACTAACCCTGCTAAATAAACAAGAATAAATCTATTCTTCTTACCACTTTGAAGGCGTCAGCAGCCACCGCTGTGGAGCCAGTCTCATCCAGGTAGTGGGACCAGGAGAACCGGCCCGGGTCTGGGTAATCTGGTACAGCAGGATGTAAACACACATCATTCAATATATACAAACGTATACATGTATCCCCACCTACCTCAAGCATTATCTACATAGCATTGCATTGTTACTGTCCTTGAAAAGCATCCATTCATATTTTAGGTTTTTAGCTTTGTCCATCAGCATCATTTCATGTAACCTTGCAATAAAGAAGTGCAATGGACACAAAGACAGTGCTAAGGACAAGAGGGATAAATGGTGGAGTATTATCTGTAGTTTATGACCCACGACATCAGCGTGATTAAACAAATGTATGACTGAATTGGTCACCTTGGGGTGGCGTAAGGGGGAGGTTCCTCTCCTGGCACCAACCAATAGGGTGAATGTATGGACTGCTGGCATCACACCTGCGTAGTGTGACAGACAGCAACAATAATCATTCAGCTTGGAGTTGAAACAGAAACGTCTGTCGCCATGTGGTAAAACCTACTATCGCAGAAAAGCTATGACAGAGAGAATAAAAGAGCAATGCTGGCCTTTGACAATTGCAATTGCAAATGAAGAGTTTATGAATGAAAAGTGTGAGGAACTTGTGACAGAAAAGGTTCAGGTTCACTTTGAGCACAATGTGCCTTAACTGACCTAATCCTAGAACAGTCTCTATTGTGCATTTAAGAAAAAGATAAAAACCTGGGTCTTACGGTAGTGAGACCCAGAGCAACCTTTTGGGCAACTCTAATGGGAATCAGTGCCCGATGAGTTGCCTTAACAATTTTGTCTCCATCCCCTAAGAACAACTTGTTGAAAGGAATAGATTAGAAATTGTTCAGTGTATCACCAGCCTATGTCTCATTCATTTATTTTATTTGAATGAATTCATTTTAGATGCTTTCTTAGAAATGAAACTTTTAATAAAAGCGTGTGTGTCCCCGGAGATTGCAAGTCTCACCAGTAGTCGTATGTGTCGTCCCAGTTGTCAAAGTGAACCAGGAAGCGGTCGTCGACCACATCGGTAACGGTTGCCACACAGATGAGGGAGGGGTTCATACGGTCGACGGCCTCCAGCTTCATCCCTACCTCAAAACCACACTGCGTGTCGGTCTGAACAGAGACAGAAAACATTAGAAACTACACAGCATGTCCAGGTAGTGAAAGGGAGGCAGACAGGATAATAGAAGATGTTAAATTTATATGGAAACTGGAAACTGGTAAAAAAAGGAATTGTACTATTTGATTGTAACTGATCTTCACTTGTTCATTCATTCACTGATCAACCAACAGACATAGAGCTAGACAGCTAAACATATTTTGTATGGTAAAACATGTTAAAAATCCTATTTAATCACACTTAGGTCCCCGTCATCTCAACTTTTATTTTGGTGATATTTTTACAGGTTGTGGTGCAGGCCGTCAATTCAACGTCAAAATGTTTGCTGGGATAAACGGATAGATGTTGCAAGTGACTGAAAAAGGAATTTAACTAAAACTTGATCCTGCTGAACTTTTTAAATCCTCATTCATTCGTTTACCGATTCACCCATTCATGCTTGTTAACAATACATTCATATTACACATTAAAGATTTACCCTCCCGGGACTGGCAAAGACTTCTTTGGGAGCCACTTGTGCTTTAGTCATTCTCAGGTAGTTGGTCCAGGTAAACTCTTCCTCTTTACAGCCTGAAGGATAACAGACAGTAGAATAGTAGAATAAGTGAACATTTTTACATCAAGATCTTTGATGGTTTCCTGGTAACGACGACACTAAAAACAAGGGAAAATGACAAAGGGGTAGGCTGTGTTTTTATTTTATTCTATTTGGAGTTCTGACTCTTACCTTTGGGAGTGTACAGTTTGTGTCCTGTGCTCTCACACCAGCCCGCAGGATGGATGTCAGGGGAGTTGGCGTTCACCCAGAAGTCGTGGCAGTCAGAGTAGCCGTCAAAATGGAGCCGCAGACGGTAACCACAGGCCTAGACGACAGGGGGCAAGGAAAGCTTGTTTTTTCCCCATTCAAGTAATATCTTCCTTTTGTGGCCATAACAAATAAAAGTGATGAGAATCGAGATTGGAGTCACATGTATTCCGTATTTGTGTGCATTTGCCCCTCTTGCAATGTCTACAATCTCCTGTCCAACTACAAATCATTTAGAAACAGTAAAGTCCATATAAGATGAAATGCAGAAATCATGTGTAAACCCAGTAAAAGGTGATTCTAATTGTAAATAATACAAAACATTCACCCTAAAACACTTTTAACACTGTTAAAAGAACAGCTACTGGAGAGATACCTTGCATTTCTGGGCACATTACGACACGGATAAACCCCAGCGGAACGATTCCACTTTCAAGTTATTTATACGCCCATTTCCATGCCCATTACATGTCCACTAACAAGGCAGGTTGACGGAAAGTTGGTACCCCGCTAAAGTAAATTACAACACTTAAAATAACTCCTGGAACAAATTGATCACAAACCGGTGATACCTAACAGTGTAAGTAGTGGGGTGGACCTTTCCTTTAAGGTCCATCGACCGCGCTAATGGACATCTGTCTTACCTCAGCCACGGTGAGGACAAAGTACATGGATGGGTGCTGGGGGTCGATGCCTTCCAGCTTCATCCCCTGTTTGAAGCTGTTCTTCACCGTTGGCACTCTCTGGGACTGGACACGCACAATAAAACACAGTAGACTGAGATTAGATAGAATGAAACTTTAATGATCCCCGTGGAGCAGCCGGATCGTTGCGGCAGCAAAGAATAGCATATAGATAAGAATACAACAACTGAATCATAGTGAAGATTACAACATCTGTGTTTACTCTATTACGGTGCAAATAGTCAAAGCCAATGATTTTGTGTTGCAAAAAATGTTTGAAAGTGAACAACACCACACATATGAACAAAGCCACTCAGCGAAAACCCCCAATGAACTTTCATTCTACAACAGAATGAAACAGTCACAGCAGGTCTTTGTCCCAGGACAATTTACTGTCTCGTTTCCTCCCTGGACAATGCTGCAGTAAAGACAGTCGATTCTTCTCTATCCTATAGGCAGTGGTGCAGTGGTTGTAAAAGAGATGGCTATACTCTGTAAACCTGTGTGCACCCTCGACTAGCTACTGCCCAAATCATGGTCAGAATA
>CABFOQ010037202.1:0-10041 GCA_900660455.1 Gephyroberyx darwinii | reverse complement strand
GCACTGCGCTTAATGACACAGCCAATCAATGGCACTACAAGTCACATGATCTATGGTCTATTACGCAGCTGTATCAATTTTCCCACCGTGTGTGTGTGTGTATGCGTGGTTATATAGTATTTCCATACAATGACAGTGCCAGTGTTGCTGCATTTAAGATACAATCCAACCATCCCCTCACACTCTTTCTTCCCCTCTCTCCTGTTCCTTGTCAGTGGTGGGCACCTGTTAGTTTGTGTTGACGTGGCGTCTTTAACACCTCTAGTGTTTGACTTAGCTGGGTAAGCCTGGGTAAGTAACACATCTCACCAACCCCCTCAGCAGGTAGTTGACTGTGTGCAGCAGGTAGGTAGCACTCCCTGGCAATGTATTGTGTGCTAAGGTGCTGTAAAATCAGTTTGCATATTATGCTCTGATATGGTTGTTACAGTGAATAGAACCTGGTGTTTTACATCTTGTCAATGGAGTAGTTAATCTTGGCGAGACTGCACCATGGGCTGTGTAGAGGTTGTGGCAGCCCAGGGCGAAAGCCCAATCTGAGGGCAGCATCCTGGCACAGAGCACATTTCAGGCAGGATTCAAGGTTCCAAGTCAGTTTCAAGACCAGGTCTAGTCGAGTTCCAGTCAAGACCAGGTGCAAAGGGTGGCGAGAACAAGTCAAGACCAGGACCATAGAAAAATCCTATTGAAGATCAAACCAAAATAGGCAATAAATATTGTACATTGTCTTTCCAAATGTAAAAATTATGCTTCCTGAGGCGTTTCTTAAAAATCAACAGAGATGTAGAAATGTCTGCAAGGCCTCTGTACTAAACCCTTCAATTACTGCATAGGATTTTGACTAATCAATGCATAGAGATTTGAGGACTTCTATGCACATATCTTTGAAACATTCAATAGTGGCCGAAAGCAAGACAAGTGCAAATCAAAATAAATACGAGGCTGAGACAAGTCCACGACGTCAGAAAAGTGGTCTTGAGACCGGACTCAAGGACTACAGCCCTGGCAGGTGGCATAGTGAGTAAATAATGTAGGGTTTGATTGGCAGTGTATTGTTGAGTCTGTGGGGGTGTTGAGGAAGGGTGGACCTTCACTCAGGACGTAGCCTCACTACCCTCGCTCAGAGGCTCTCAGGAGGAGAGCAGTGTGGCTTTTAACTTTTTTATTTGTGCTGTGTTTGTAAAGGCCACATTCCCTGAGCCTGGCTGCAACTTGTGTTATTCTTCCTGTGCTGTTTGCCCCACTCGCAGCTGGAAGGACAGGAAAACCTATCTGGAAAACTACTTCATGTATGTCATCGGTGATTACGGGACGGCAGACACCGCCCGTGCCCGGTATTGGCAAGCTCATGCTCGGGCCCGGGAGGCAGGGACAGGCCTGAGTAGCGTTCTCCCATGGGAGCCTCCCCACGCACCTCTCCCACTCAAGGCCTCGCTTTTTCTTCCACACAAGGAACTCTCTGAGTCCATGCAGCCCTGTCAGCACTCTTCCTGTGGAGAAACTGGAGAGGAAGCTCCACCAGCCTGAGGTGGCCAACAACCGTGACAACTTTCAATTTCTTTCTTTATCCTCCCAGTTCTAACACACTCACACAAATGGCAGATTCTGTAGGCATTTGCTGTAAATATGTGAGCAAATCTACCCCCCCATGCACAACCATGATACTGTTCCACAACAACACGCTGGGCATATACCAGACTTTCAAATGACGTAATTTACTGTGATGCTGCAGAGAAATGCTTATTCAGATCAGCATGTAACATAATAAAATGTTGTAATGGCGGATCCCCTTTTTGTTGCTTCCTCCTTCCTCAGCTGCTATTTTCCCAGGCTGAGGATCTAGAGGAGCAATCTAGGGGGATCAGGAATGACAAGGCAGTCCGGCCTCCCATTGTATGTGTGCGTTTACTCAGCATGGGAGAGCAAGGACAGTTAGACTACAAGAATACAATAGGCTCATATTTATTTACTGCTTAGTGGCAGCCAGGGAGACCCCCATACCTGATAGCAGCTTTACAGTAATAGACCTCTAATAAAGACCCCTCAGAGGGCAACTAGAGGCTAGACCTTATCTGCTTCATTCTTGGTTGCAGGTATTTTGAGAGAGGCTTTAAACTCAATTTCAAACCAAACTAAAGAAAAATTGGGAGTTGAGGAGACATTTAATGCATTTAATGAGTGGAAAAAACATAAGATTGGATCATTCTCACTGAAATTTGGAAATATCATTTTAATGCCAAGACAGGTCGCTCTCACTGAAAGTAATGTTTGATGATTCAATGTCATGAAAATAGTTAAAATTGTAAAATTCCGCAGTTAATCATCTTCATTGTAAAATGATGTTTGTTTTGAACTCTTTTTAGCAGTTTTACTATTGGGTTTTGCATTGGAAACGTTTGTCAGTGCATCTTTAATGCTGTGATGTATCAGAAATCAGTACATGAAATAAATATGGCACCTGCTATTGTGACTATGAAAGTACCACTCAGTTTTAGATACTTTATGTCACATAGCTGCATCTATGGAAACTTAGGCAATACAAGGAGCTGGTACATATACAGCTAATCATTATTAGGAGCCATGGGCAGCAGCAGCAAGGCTGTAACGCCCATGTGTAATACCTGTGGATTCCAGGGGAGGGCTCACTCTGTTGCATTGACTTTTCCAAGTAGAATAGAGCTCAGAAACCATCTATAGAGCCCAGAAGAAATGAAGTAGCTCAGCTGATCTGATACACATAGAAACAGAAAAACATGAATTGAAAGCCATTATTCTGTGATGTCAGTCCTTTTGTAATTCCCTTTATTTCACTTCTGAATACTGTTGTGCATGTGTACTCTCCACTGCTTTGGACTAAAGGTCAAGCCTTGTACTTCATATACACTTGGTCTGTTATTTGTAAGCACTACAAAGCTGCTAGAGGCATGACTATCATTTTCACTAGTTTCCCTGCATGTTTTAAAGTGACTGGAAATGGACCAAACCAGCAGCGACTATTTGACCTAGATGACCAAGCCCAGAGCCTCGCAAAATTAATTTTCAGAGAGGCATTATGAGAGCTTGATTTATTGGTTACCTTGATGCTTGTGTGTGTAATTGTGAGAGCTGGCTGAAGTTGAGTGGCTTTGATGCCCTGTCCATCCCCTCCTCCAATCCCTGAGTTTCAGAGATTAACACAGACACTGGATTAAAATCTCAAAATAGAGGAATCCCTTTTAGATGAACAGATTGATTAAAAAGGGAAAGATCAGTTTGTGGTGGAACATTCTCACCTGGGATTTCTCAAATGGCGAAAGTAAAGTTGGCACTCTCTGTTTTCGGTTTGGTGCTTCACCTTTGCTGGACCATCTGAGGTAATTCAAGTCCTACCAACCCATTGCTTCAGTTCAGAGAGTTCATGCCAGCATAGCTCACACATTTTGAGCTGTTCCATAAGACAAGGCATTGCTTTTTGGTTCCCTTTAACTCTTTTAATAACTCCCTGATTTCTCCTCTGTACATTTTCTTTTCATGAGTTTGTCCTCTGAACAAATCTAGTGGACAATAATGGGGGTGTGTTTTATTTTTGGTTGTTTGCACCTCCATAAGTGTGTTTGAGAACCCACGTTTGAGTTCCCTTTCATAATGACTCAACACTTTGGTAAGTTTGTAGGGAAAGTAACACAAGAAACTTCAGTTTTCTTCTTGTCAGCACATTTTATGACTACCACTAGGTTTACTAGGTCTGGTGTGAGTA
Organism: Gephyroberyx darwinii; assembly: GCA_900660455.1. Lineage (NCBI taxonomy): Eukaryota > Metazoa > Chordata > Actinopteri > Trachichthyiformes > Trachichthyidae > Gephyroberyx > Gephyroberyx darwinii. The sequence goes on along the minus strand of CABFOQ010037202.1, from coordinate 6,305 downwards.
AGAGACAAAGGCCTAATGCTTGATACTGTCATCATTGTGTGGCTTGCTTGATTGCGGGAAACAGGTGCATGTTAGTCTGGGTTTGCAGACCAAATTTAGTCATCCACTCACTTCCCCCTGGACCCCAAGTTCCCTCTGGGTTTCCCAGCAGAGAACTCAGTCCAGCGTGGTTACTTGGCCCTGCCTCCCACCTGCCTGCATGTGATGCAGTGGTTCACAGAGAAATACCTCCAATAATACCATATAACCGTGATTTGGTACATTTCCTTGGCTCCTTTTTTGACTTTTTAAATTATCCACAGTTTTGTTTGCTCCTCCACTCTCCTTTCCTACATCTCCCCATGCCATCATCCTCCTTCTCCACAGCTCCCCTCTCCCTCTCTCTCTCTCTCTCCTTCCAGGCCTAAGCTCTCTTCCTTCCTGCCCGCTCACCGCTTCCTGCTCCTGCTCTTATCACTCCAGAAAACGTGACACGGGCTCGGCCTAGTCAAACCAACACTAACCTCTGCAGTCCCCTTTTCCTTGGCCATCACCGCCTTAAATGGAAGTATTCTGGCCGGGGGGTATAAGTGCCTCTGGGGGTCTGGAGGGGAGGCGGTGGAGGTGAGGGGAGCAGCTTGGGATATCACAGATCCCCTGTCACCCACCTGGGCCAAATCTGTTAATGGGCTTATTTATTATAAACAATATAGCCTCTACTTCACAGCCTACAGAGGAACAATAAATCTGAAGTGGGTCAGACGTGTTTTTATTTATGTATTTATTTATCTGAAAGGAAGCCGTGGGCACACTGGGACATTATCAACTCATTCTCCTCTAAGGGGCTTTCCTCTGAGCTGAGGAAATCGGCTGCTTTGATTTACTCCGTAAATCTCTGCCTCATAGTACAGGGACAGGAGATTTCAGAACAAAAACGCTGTGAAGTCTGGTTTGGGACAAAATGCTCGCCACATTAAAGACGTTATGCTCATTTTGCTGTAACCTTAGGCAATAAAGTTTTGACACAAGCATCTTTAAATTTTATCCTTCATTCTCAGGGTTGTCTTTGTACTAAATGTTTTTGCCCATGCCATGAACCTCTTCCTCAGTTTGATGACTTTTCTCTCATCACCAGTCAGATAGCTGCCGGTATGTCACCTCTGATTTAACAAACACCCGTCCCAGGTTAGGAGCATCTTGAGTGTATGTAACATTATGTGCATAGCTTGCATGCGGTATTTATTGTTGTTCTATGACACCGCTGCCAGATGCAGGTCTGCTAAGGCGTGATAGAGCCTGTGTTATTGTAAGGCCACAAGGCCATCTGATAAGGCGCCATACTCCACAGCCTGCAGCGATAACACATGTTTTGGATGGTATTGAGCCAAAAAGAATAACCTGCCGCTGCACAGAATGCAACAATTACTCCAAAGTTCAAAGTCCGCGTGATGGGCATTGATCAGAATATCCAGGTGCCATTATTCAGCTATGGATAACGTCCTCTGGGGTCTCCATTGTTAGGATAGGTTGCAGGCATTTGTGTGGATTCAGTTTGTGATGATATCAGTAGGGACTTTCCCCAGTTTCCCTGATACGAGTTTCCCCATCTTATCTTATGAGAATATCACGGGGGGATGTTGATCAGCTGACTTTTGCCGCTGAGATCAGGTTGAAAGGTGAAAAGTTAACCGTAATTTATGGAGAAGCTTTTACTAAGATATTTGTTATGATGTAATAGTATTTGTGAACATACCATGTTTTCCTGGCATCATTCATTTAGCATTTATAGTGTAGGCCTACATGTGCTGCATTGAGCTGACACTTTTTATTGGGGTTGCACTGCCCCTTTGGTGCATTATAACATGGGGTGAGTAGTGAGTTGATATTGATGATCCAGGCCATTGTGTGTAAATGACCTGAGGAGATAATCTCCATCAGGTAAACTCAGACATGAAGAAGTTTACTCAAACACAGGAACCCCTTGAAGTTTAAGATAGGACAGATATGTGAGATAATGTATTGATAAAATGATCTCAGAGTGTACATTTCACTTTGACCCAAGAAAGGCTGATAATAGTCACTGCAGCTACAGATATTCATCTTAACACGGTATTCTGGGAACAGGTTAATGTCTGCCTTCACTTTGCTCTCAAAGGGAAATTAAAAAGGGAAATAAAAAAAAGGTGAAAATAACATTTTCACAGGGTGATTTAACACCTTCCCCCCACAATGTTACTTGACACCAAACCATCTGCCTTGCAGGTGAATCCATTTACTTTATTGTATTTATCACATCATTTATGCCATTGATTTTCTTGAATGAGAAAGTAGGAAATTTGCTGTAGCATCCTATTAAAACAATATCAGTGGGATATATGTGAATCCGATTAAAGGCAGGTAGGTTCTTCCTGTCAGTGATACTTGTTTCTTTACACCATTAGTATAAAGGGAACAACCTGGAGAGGAAGCACACACACACACACACACAGTGCATTTCCTCCATAAAACCACAGCTGTGTGACAACAACACACGGTGCATTCCTCGGCCTTTTCTCTCACTTCAGCACAATAAAAAATAAAAGGGTCCTCGATGCGCCGTAGCCTCTGATGTAACTGAAACCCACATGTCCGCTGAGTGAAGAGTCACGTTCATGAGTTCATGTGTGGTAGATCTGCGTACTTGTTTTATTGCAATTGCAGTGTTTTCATAATTTTAAAGTCTTACATCACCAGTGGGTACAGTGTAGAGTGAAGTGGAAATGGGCAAAACAGTTTAAGGAGAATTTTTACCACAATCCACCAAAGGAGAAGTTGCTGTCTCTGTCTATGAGGAAGTTGGAGAAATGAGTTTTGAGCTATACGTTGTGTAATTTAAAAAAAACAAACAAAAAAAAACAACAGGTGCATTATGTTACAACAAGAGAAATTATTAAGTAGCCAAGAATTGCAGCCTGGATGCTGTGGTCTTCCTCTTATCTTCTGTTTGAGAGATAGATAACTGCTCCTCTGCAGTTCCCCTGCTTAGCTATATTGATCCAGATTCTTAGGTAAGTGCGATGTCACTGATCACACACTATTGATCGACACTGGTCACCCTATCCAACGCCGTGTTCTGTTAGCACCCTGGGGGTATCAGGGTTTTGTTCTGCCGTGGCGCTTTAGCGCCTCAACAAGGCAAAGGCCATACATGAAAGGATTCAGAGTGTTTGACTGCCTAAGGAATCAATTCACACCCTGATTGTCATATACAAAGGCCTCACTGTCTCGCCCCTCTTTTTCAAAAACCTAGTCTGGATAGTCTGATTAGTAATTAACTCATCAGCTTTCATCCCACGAGGCGTCAAACATCGATTCAAAGTCTAGATATTGTGCCCGCTGTACATTTGTGTACTAGGGAGTGAAAGTGGTGAGCTTCCAACATGCATCACATTGCCGTAAAACAGATTAGATGAATTGAGGGACTTCTTTGGGCGGAGGGGTCAGATGCAGGTCATGTTATGGAGAGCAGTATTTATGTGGCTGTTGGTTGTCAGTAAAACAATAAAGCTGCTTGAACGCAATCTATCATTTCTTTTTCTCACACATCGCTGCGAAGCGGTTCCCTGTGATCACGGTTGTATCCGAAGGTCTTGAAACACACACACAGAGAATATCCAAGACAAGCACTAGATCAGTTTCTGATGCGTTCTGATGTTTGTGTGAGTTTATATGTGTGTGTTTGTCTGTGTGCAGTTATTTCAGGCTCGTACTCGTGTCAAGGACAAATCACTCCAAGCAAAAACGCCCCAAAATAGACAAGCCTTATCAGTTTGGGAATGGTCATTGCACCAGTGAAAACAATGCAGTGACGAGATGGGAGCTGAGGTTGACCCAATAATGTGATTGGTCTGAGATGGAACCCGGAGAACAGGAAGTGCACCATACCTCTGTCTTCACGGATAAAGTCATAAAAATGATAAACTCAGTTCTCAATTAGCCCCAGACAAGACAAAGTGCTGGTCGCTGGTGGAGAGTATTAAGGTCAGGCCAGTAAAAGTGAAGAGATGAAAGAGACTGTTCTCCCGTGAGGCTGACCTCCCTGTTCACTTCACTAAGGAAACCTGGGTTTTCCCTTTCCCCGGTTACTAATGGCGATTTCACCAGTCAATCAAGAAGTTCTATTAATAGATGTGCGAGGCTTTTGCGGTGTTGGTATAAAGAACTGAAAACTCAGTCACAAGGGAACAACATTTAAAGGCACCTTGAAAGCCAGGAGTGGCTCGTTACAGTACGTTAAGGTCTAACATTCATTCATTGTTCCAAAATGACACGCGAAAAAATATGATAATATAATATGAAAATAATATGAAAATAGTGACACCTTCAATAAAGGTGTCACTTTTTTCAATGAAAGTATTATTATTATTATTATTATTATTATTATTATGTTTTTTCATTTTCATCCAGGTGATTCGTGCACAATGGCCTCTTCCATCCCACTTTTGATGTCGCACTCATGCAATAACTAATATCATATCCTTTCTAAATAAAAGAGGAATTGTTGTAACCTCTTAGTTGCTTGAGTGAAGTTATTCTACCGTGGATGTTCCCAGGAAAGTGACTTTGATTATTTTACTTGTTGCTTCCGTTTTATTGTTGGCTGACCCCTGGCAGCGTGCAAACCCTGAGGTCATCACAACTTGTGGTGAAAAGTTTCCAAACATCCTCATGTTAGTATGACTAAAGGCATATTTCAGATTTGTCTTGGATCCAGGATTCAGTTTAATCAAACAGACAGAGAATGAGGGTGAGACAGAGAGATGAGGCGGATGCGCTCATCTCCAAACTGACCCGCTGAGGTAAACAAGAAATAGTTTTATCAGCTCAGCCACATCAGCCGGAGGCAATAGCGTCGTCAGGGCCAGGGTGGTGGTGCGGAGGGGTTTCGGGGAAAAGGTGGTATCAATATGTTGTCTTCGTGGACACTGCCAAGGAGATTCCCACCTGATTCCCAGCAGATCCCTGAAAGATTAACACCTCCAGAACAATGAGAGAGCGGAGACGGCTTCCTGTGTGTCCCTGCTTATGGTGAGAAACTTTCCCAGAATTCTCCTGAGGGAAGACTACCACCAATGACACTTAGAAACATGTGTGTGGTGTGTGTGTGCGTACGTGCATGTGTGTGCGTGTGTGTGTGCGTGTGTGTGTGTGACCAAAGAGTCTCGCAAACTGACCTGGGGAAACACATGACCACAAATATACTCTTTCACATCCTTAATCTGAATACAATTTAACCAAGATGCTGCAGATGAACTCTCATATCTGCTATCTCCTTTATGGTGTGATTTCCAGGCTGCTTCACAGTAACTTGTTATTGATGGATCAATTACAACCATAAATAAATCTTTGGATTATTCAAACAATACACTTTTCCTCAAGCTTTGAGTTATTCAGACTATGTCACTGGTCCTCAGCAGGCTTCTGCAGAGCTTGAGTGACTGCTGATGGTAGAATAGAAGCTCATTTCCAATGTCAGAGGGACATCAGTAATGTTCAAGCTTCCACAAAAGTGTGATTTCTATTTAGAGAATCCATCACAGACAGGAAGGTTTTCTCTCTCCTTCTTTCTGAACACCTGTTATGCTAACGCCACATTCTCTCCTCCCGACAAGCCCCTTCCCCCCATCCTGAAAACACCTTCCGCTCTCCATAGCAGGTGTCAGAGGAAGTCGTAATCTAATCAGACAATCTAAACATTCACTATCTCAGCGTAGATAATGACAGATGTCTATAAACCTCCCATAGAGTCTGTGTTGGCTTTCAGTTCAATTTTTGGCTTTCCGATAAATACGCACTATGCTGTATAATCTGAGGGTTTGAACTATCTGAGCCAGTCATGTATAATAATATTTGTTGCTAATAAGCGGTGTTGTTTGAACTTTAACCGATTTGCCCTTCTGCGGCTTTGTCCGAGTTCAGGCCTTTACAGCTTGAGCGGCTCTGGGGATCAGCACAGAGTGCTAACATATATACGCCTTCCGTCCCAGTGATTTAAACTAACACTGCTGCCTCGCAGTTCAACACAAAGGAGCCAGCGAAACGCATTGTGCAATTCCCAAGAAAGCCACCCACAGACATTTATACAGCAAGACTGGCGACCAGCAGCTCAACTGTGTGTCAGAACTCGCTTGGAAGGCGGACAGTTTGTGCTGCTACGCCAAGGACAGGAAGTGCTTGCGGAGGGACAGGAAGTGCTCACCGCTGCAGTAGCCGAGGCTGGAACTGAGATAATGCCATTGTGTAAGCAAGCCAAGTGACCTCTCCCTGAGCGCAGAGTCCAGAGGCTG